>VMOF01000013.1:34677253-34706165 GCA_011764245.1 Trialeurodes vaporariorum | reverse complement strand
GGGGGGTGGAAACACTCCCCAGGAACCTCTTTGCCCCTCCCCTTTTGGGGCTCCACCGGCCCAAAAGATTTCTTCACGGTGCATTAAGCGGTCGTAAATGTGTCAAAATCTGTTTGACGAGGGTTTCGGAAAGAAGTGACGGCGGGGTATTGATAAAGAGGGGGGCGGGGAAATGGGAATAGAAAAGAGAGGGACTCGTTATATCCTTAAGTAGACCTGTTTAGTGATGACGTCACGATCAAAATTGGTTCCAAACAAATGCTCTATCTCTCACTCTCGTTGATTTACCTATAAGAAATCAGACCCAAAATTTTTCGAACGCAAATTCATGCTAGTTAAAGAACAGTTTTCTCAAATTTTATTGCACCATTAGATTCCACGTATTTTAAAGTATTTTTCATCTAACATAATTCCAAAAAGATCACAAGCGAATTTACAATCACAGTTATACCGAAAGATGTTCTACTTTTTGTCCTCGTCTTACTCACGGTCTCTTATGGGAGTATCACCGCCATGACACTCAATCATTCCAACTTCTCTTCGTATCGAAGCTATTGTTCGAGGTATAACACATGTCGTGATGGTGCTGATGAGCCTATATCCTAGAATTGTGTGCTCATAAAAAACTGTGAGTGTGACAAGGACAAAACATAGGACTTTTTTTGATATAACTGTGTTTGTGCATTGATGCGCGATGTTTAAAAAATTTTGTGGTATAGCGGGCTCATATTTTATCACTGAGAAAAAAGTGGCTGTTAAAACTGTAAGAATAGAGCCATAGATGATTTCGCCTTATTTCAATCATAAAACCCTATCGTTGCTATAGTCAGCGCGCTTGAATCTACACGAATTCCGATTGTCTCTAAGGAATTTCGATTATTTTTTGGGAAAAAAAAGCGCGGGAATATATATCCTATCGGAAAATTCATTGAAACAATCGGAAATTTTTATAAGGGACGTGGAACCCCAATGGTGTGATAAACACAACTGGTGCAAAGAACATGTTGTTTACTAGCACTTGTATTTGAAAATTTGGATCGTGTTTCATATGGGTAAACCCACGACAGCGCGAGTGAGGCGGAGCTTTTTTTGGAACCAATTTTTTCATGACGTCTCACTAAACAGGTCTTGGTCATGAAAACATTTGAAATTCTGGGGAATCGGCAAATTGAAAACCCCTTTATGAGCGTCTATGCAATCAAGGGATTTTTGAGGAAATTTTGGGCGTTTTGTTGCGAAAAAAAAGGTTTTTAAAATCCAGAACAAGGGACGGGGGTAAAATTCGCATTAATAGCTCTAAAAAGTGAGAGGGGCTGTCACGTGTCTTCCACCCCTGGACAGCCTCCTTGCTGCGGCTATGAAATGGACTCTGGAATAACTTATTTACCTATCCTAAAAAGTTTCTCGCGTGTACAGTATTTTTTACTGGAAGCTTCTTCAAATTTTGGAAATTATAGGTCCATATGGAACTTGCTTCTCCAACACGAAAAATGATATGGACCGATGGCAACAGAAAAAAAAACAAGCAGGGAAGTTCCGATACATTGCATGTATTGGAAAAGCGTGCCTGTGAATTGTAAACATAAAAATCTGCGCATAAGTTGTTTCATTTGGTCTTCTGCTCTGCTGGGTTTTGCAGAAATAAGTTTTGCATAAAGGCTACGCATACATGGTTTAAATATATTTATTATAATGTAGTTCATGGGAGAAGATTTGTCAATTTATTGTATTATTTAAGGTACAGGAAGTGCTGTTGGAGCTTTGATTAAGAAAATATGACAATGTATATGCATTTGAGACGTATATTTGAAAAAAATATTTTTGAGTCGTTGTTTTTGCAGTGACACATTACAATTGGTTCAGTGTTTTGTTCATTTGTGGATTACAGCTGTTGAAATGCATCAGCAATTCTTAAGGAGACATTGTAGTATGTAACTAACATATGAATTGAATAAATAGATTTATAATATACATGAATGATTCAATAATGAAAATTTGGATGAAATCACTGATTATAGAGTATTTGAAGTTTAAATGATTCGATTCTGCGTTGAATGGATGTAAAAGATTCTATTTATAATTAATAAAATGAGAAAGAAAAGATAGGTAGGCCCGGGTTTGTTGGTGGAATATGGTGATGAAAGGTAAAAGAAGGTAATTAATAAATGTCTACATATTGATAGAGACGAAATAGAGTCATTCCTTTCAATATCTGAATTTTTAGACACAGTATTGGCCGATTTGGATCTGAAAATTAAACAATTACAATTAATGTCAATAAAAGCAATTCCTGCTATGTTTTCATTAAAGGCTTTACTGTACAGAGAACCTTATGGTGAATATCAAGATAAAATTAGGCTGAATCATCTACTTGGAAAAATGCTATGATTAGCATCAGTAAAAACATTACAGACGTACATACTAATTGAAGTATTAATAATTTATGCATCAACTTTGACAACTATAATTAGTGTAGTCCCCTACTTCATTGCGATGCGTCCCTTCAAGCAAACAGAGTTGCTTACCAGAGTTGCAGAGTTTCTAGCCTTTCATTCAATGACATTCTATCAATGAGAAGCAAAAAAGTTACGCATATAAAAGTTTCCACCCCTCCCCCTCTCCATACATGTGCTTATTTTACAAAATTGGCCGTATAGTGGTACCTTTGATGATTATATTTATTTTTGATTCTCTCAAAGAGAGCAAGTATAGTCTGGACTCAGCGCATGAGATTTCAATATTTACTCATCAGACAGTGATTAAATACCAGAGGACCTGAATAGAATAAAAGAAGTCTACTATATTTATATACAAAGTGAGCCAGGCATCCGTTGCTGGCATTTTTCTCGAAAATTACTGAAACAAATGATTTGAAACAAAACAATCAGACAGAAAATTGACTCCAAATTTTTCATTTCTGATATTTTCATAAGCTCCTGACAACCTCTTGGGGTGTATTCTGGGGGGTTCAAACACATTTTTCAACTTTTCTCGAAAAAACACCTCAATGCAGATGTAATAATCATTTATAATCTAAAAGTAGAGAAAAAAAATTCGTTTTTATAAGTTGAAAAATAGGCGCAACGTAGGAATCTGAACAAAAACTTCTGTGAAGAAAGCTGATTTTATAAGCTTTCAGATGGCGCAAAACCGCGATGCCGAAAAACATTTCGTTCAAGAGTTATGACCGCGCAAAGTTTCAAATCTAGGCCAAAAATAGGGTTCCGACTTTTGATTCTACAAAAAAATTGTTGCTCCACCAATAATCGATGAAATTCATTGAAACTTGGTGGAAGCGGGTTTTTTGGGTCGCTGAATTTATTTTTGACATAAGTTTTTCAAAATTCTCAAATTATATATGGCCGCCATAGTTTTCGTTCAGATTCCTTCATTGCGCCTATTTTTCAAACTCAAAAAACGGTTTTTTGGAAACTTCAAAAGTAAAACAAAATGAAAAAAAAGGGTCAAATATTTTTGAACTAAACACTGTAGCACATCAATCAAAAGATCTTTAAAATACGCATCTTTTGGTGCAAAGTTCACGTCAATATCTATTTTCGTTCAAAAGTTATGGAGCATTGGGGGTTTTTGACTTTGACCCCCTGCACTCCCGCTCCCAGTTGACCAAATTCAAAAAACTGTAGATATTCTGAAAGATGATGCTTAGCTCTATCATCCCTGAAAGTTTCATCCATTTTTGAGGGGGGGGGCACTCCTAATGGTAGCTGGATGGACCCCTTTTCATCAAAACAAATACCATTAATTGAGCCTGTCTCGTCCTCTAAAAAATAATACAAAAACCATAACTTCGCTTACACTTTCGAACAGGCGTTAATGTTGTAACAGTTCCCGAAACTAAAAAATTAAAAGAATACTGATCTAATTTGTTTATTTTAATGAGATCCATTTTCAACCCATAAAAGATTGAATGTTAAAAATTGCGCTTAAAAAAAAAAAAAAAAAAAAAAAAAAAAACATTTATCAGCTGATCAAATAAAGGCAAAGAAACGTGACTACTTCATTCCGCGCTCTCTAGCGGGTTCTTCTTGAAGCTTTACTTTTGTGAGAAGGTATCCTATAAGTATAACCATGATCTGTATCGGTTTTATTTCGCGCCTTCTATTCGAAAATATCAGCTGACTCTAGACATTCACAGAGAAAGATTATCAAATTAGTGAACAGGTGAGCCGCAGTGCAGCCAATGCAGCCAAACAATCACCGGCTGCAAACAATAATAAATAAAAAAAAAAAACATCACACAACGACTCGTTATCGGCCACCCGTACGAAAAAACCCCGAATGTACTTTAAAATCAATTATATATTCAATAAACGTAACAAAATAACCCAAAAACAATGTCCAACATAACAAATTAATCATAAAAACAAACAAAATGTATTCATCGTAAAACCAACACAGCAGAGTAAAATTACAACAAAGTTGGCAACATAAAACGCAAAATATTACCTCACCGCACTCCACTTACCCCTCAAAGTGGTGAGTCCGTCGTTTAATTGGAATTATAAAAAAACTAAAGCATTAAAATGTATCCAACTATTTTTGCTGCAAACTTTAGAAGGTACGATTTCATAATTGTACCATTGCAATCCTCAAAACGTAACAGACACGACAGGAAAAAATCACAAAATTCAAAAACAGCCGATTTTCAACTTTAGGCCACTCAGCATAGGAATACACGTGGAAAGCATAGGCTGCCTTATTACATTGTATACATTGTATTATATTGTTAGCAGCAAAACGATCGGAATAAGCGTGCCATGTTCCATGGGCACGCTTAATAATATTACCTACAATGAGTTGTAATGAATAATGGCTTAGTTTTGACTGTAAACTTTATCGATACTTTTCAACAAAATAAATGGGGAGGGGGAATGGGTCTGTTGCAGACTTTTGCTCCTGCGCTATAGAGTGTTCTGTATCATGTAAAATTGCGTGAAAAGTCCATTGGTGGCATCAGAAAGTCATGAAATGCGATAATAAACTCACAAGAGACGTTTAATGAACTCCAATTTGGCGGTAAAATATCGAGCAACCTGTATGTATGCACCACGAACATCCAAGGATAGCCAACCTCACAATATCGATCACACCCAATCACAATGTAAATAAAACACATAACCTCTGACGCTTTGAGGTTGTCCACGTTGGCAATTCTTGGATGTTAAAGGTGCATGCATACGGACTGCTCGATACTTTACCGCCATCTTGCATTTCATTAGACATCTCTTGTGAGTTTATTATCGCATTTCATGACTTTCTGATGCCACCCATGGACTTTTCACGCGATTTTACCTACGATGAAACACTATTATCGTTGTAGCAAAAGTTTGTAACAGACCCATTAAATCCACAAACGCCTTAAACCTCCACACCTACTAATCTATACCCCTAGAATGCTTGACGTGTAAAGGGCACCTGAAATGGTTAGTTCTGTATATTAAAGGATTATTTTTTCATGAATTCGCAAGTGTTCCATTTATGTATCTTACATATCTACATCGTGACAATCGCAATAAGTGCTGACAGCACCTAAAATGGAAAAAAAGAAGAAAAAAAAACTGTTTATTATTTAGAATCACGGCTTTTCCGAAAATGACGCTTTTTGACTTCAAAAGAACGGAACCTCATTTTTGATCCCTGAACAAGCCGTTTAAAAGGTGGAGGGATTTAGAAATATCTATTGTCTATACTTTATGTGGGTAAAAAAGATCGAGCCTTATCAAATAATTTTCTTTTTTCAGCTTTCAATAGGTTTGTTGCAAACTTTTGCTACAGCGCTATAGAGTTTTGATTTTTATGTAAAATCGCCTGAAAATTACATTGGCGGCATCAAATAGTCATAAAAGCCATTCATAAACCCACAAAACGCATTATAAAGAAAGCCAAAATGGCAGTTGTAAAGCCGAACAATCTGTGCACGCGCATACGACGAACATCAAAGACAGGCGATCCATTTTCCCCTTTTTCGTTAGAAGGGGGGGGGGGGAAAATATCTCTACAGTCAAACTGTGATTTTAAAAATTTGCATGGTCAAGATGCTGTGTTCTGTGAAGGGTGGCGGGGAGCAAAATATCAAGAATATAGGGTGTTGCAAAACTTAAGTGCCAAACTTATGGAGTGTATTTTTGGGGTGAACATGTACCTATATAAGGCTTTATTTTTCTACATGAATATGTGCTACAGATGTTTCTCTTCTGAGCTAAAGCCCTCCAAAGTTTTGAAAACAAAAACAAAAAACAAACACAAAAAACAACGCCTTTGACTCATCTCCTTATAGATACATCTGATCTAAATTTATTGTTTTCATAATTTCTCACCAAACAAGCTCAATTGGACAGCACTTCTCACAAAAGAACTGAGTGACATCTTTGATAAAATTGAGTTATTGATTGATAGACCTTGCAATACTGAATCTCGCAGCAACAAGTGCTTCTTCTAGTAACAACTATTTCCCGTCAAAATTCCAGGTAAAAGTGAGCTGGTGAGCCTCATTGAAGTCATTGTCCATATGATGAAATTAAATGAGAACTTGGTTCCTTTTTCTTAAACCTTAATCCGAGTCACGTAAGGAACCAACTCCGACTTGGTTCCTTTTATAGAATTGGGAACGGACTTAAGTCCGGATTAACGGATTTTAAAATAATCAACAGTGTAAACCAACTCTGCCGTTTGGTTTCTCTTAGAGATTCGGTTTTCGTGATTATGCCAAACAAAAAGAAGAAAGGAACCAAGTCACTTTAAACGCTAAAAATTAAGTAGGTACCTTTCCTGCATAGGAAATTCCACTTTTCCGGTGTTGAAATGCAAAAACATAACACGGTAGTTGAATGAAATCAAAACGTAAGTAATTCCGAGTTTTTTGTTTAAATGCTAGCTCTTCAACTTTGGACTCAATTTTCTCGAGATCAGCTCCATGTCAAGTGGTTCCTCTTTGATGAATTATCATTGCTAGCAAAAGCATTAAAGCTGTTCAGACTTTAGTGGCACGCTTTTCCAACACCTGCGTTGGAATTTTCCCTGCTTGTTTTTTTTTTTTTTTTTTTTTTTTTTTTTTTTTTTTAAATACACACAATACGGGAGCTCTGGATTAAGGCAAAATAAATGGAGAAAATAATCGTAAAAAACAGTTATTCATGCTGTGCAGGATCTACCCTGTCTCTCCATCGCAGTAAGCTAAATGACGAGTGAGTTGGAAAATGGATCGACAGATGCGGATTAATCTCATTATTTTCTATTCTTGTCTATCACGATGTGTGTGTGTTTAAAAAATATAGAGTAGAAAACCTCTCGTTTCGTTGGTAACGCGAAAGAAAAAAAAAAAAAAAAAACAAACAATAACTCAAGGTATATAGATGGAGAACAGTATAGATAGACTCTCTGCGGTTGACCCTGGTTGGTTCCCCAAAAATGTGACTGCGCCGCCGCATTTTTCTTACCTAGCGATAAAACTGAGAATTTGTACGGCATTGGAAGTGGAGGTAAACCCGACCTAACCTCCATCACATACTTTCAATTAATAATCTCTAGTTCGAATTATGATCCCTAACTGAGAGATGAAAAGACATAAACTTGCTAATTTCAAAATTCTTTATAATCTTCTTTAAAAGCTCCAATAACTTAAACATTTTTTTTTTTTTTTTTTTTTTTTTTTTTTTTTTTAAGCAGTTTCAGTGTCCGTCATACGCCATTATTCCCTTAATTATGTGCCAAGCCCGAGTATACTCGTTTTTCTCTTTTATTCTATTAGTCACACTGTCAATTCAGTCTGCAAACGCGACTATCGATGAAAACTCTTAGAAGATGAGATCTCTTCAGGCGCCTTCAATTCGTCGTATAGGCAATTCCAAATCCCCCAGTACGAACAGTGAACTACCTTCCCTACAAAAGCGAAAGAGTAACGTTCTTTTGAACCAACCTGACCCATAGCGTGATAAGGTCCCATAGACGAAGATGGAAGACAGAAGAGGAAGTGACTATGAAAGTAAGAAGAATCACATCCATGTCCTTCCGAGGTGCCAAGATCGGAGTCCATCAAATCTTGTCGCCCCGGCCGGGACTCGAACCAGGACCTCTGATGGGTTAACGGTCAAGTTGCGCTAACCGCCAGACCACAGAGGCCGACTTAAGAAACTTAATGACATGGGCGGATACAGACAGTTGTCTTTCTCTCTCTCCTTCCATTTGAACTTATGTGTTAGAAAAGGATAGACGAGGGGCCATTACGTGACTTTGGCCTTCTCTTCTATCCTTTCTAACGCACGTTTTCAAATGGAAGGAGAGAGAAAAGACAATTCCCTGTATCCGCCCATGCTTAGTGAGTAGCAAAATCAAAATGGTGGTGAAGTCCTTTCCAGAGATGGCCTCGCCCGGCCCCCTGAGCCGAGTGTTATCCATACCTGTTTCTTTCTCCACCTACCTTCACATAACTGTTCAAGTCCAGAAAAAACCATGATTGTATCCTTTGTGCGTTGTTCTCCACCTCTCCCCTTACGCACGGAAGCTATCCAATTAGCGGTCGATTTTTAAACTGGACACTAGGTATACTCCCTCTCCAGTAGCGCAACGAGAGTTTCTTCATCTCTCTTTTCTCCAGTAAAAACGCATGTTAGACAAGGTGGACAACGGGATAAAAAACCCCCTCTTTCTGTCCTTTTCCTACTTATACATTCAAATGGGAAATGAGAGAGATGGAAGAGATCCTGGTTGCGCCAGTGTCCTTCTCTCATCCCCACACCCAACCTTCCGTGGACAGAGATTATGAGTGGCTAGTTATAACTTTATAGTATCCCCATTTTTATTAATCATATATCCTGCCTCCTCTTCAACGCCCGCGAGTAGATGTATTGACATTGGAGGTAAGTACGTGTTTGAACCCTCCGAGCGGATGTAGGAATTTTTCTTTCTCTTACTCCGCATATTTTATCAAATGTGTTCGTCAAAAATAGAGATATAGGGGCGATCACGTTACGCTAGTCCTTTATCTCTGTCCTTTTCTCATACAATCGTTCAAAAATGAGACAAAAAAGAAAGGCATAAATGTTTAATCAGTCTCTAGTGTTTGAATTGGTCGAATTGGAATACTGTATAGCAAAATAAATTATACGGTATTCAGGGTGTTTCAGGGTTAACGTCGGAGATTTTTAGAGCCGATTATTAAGAGAACAAATAATACTATATTTTTTCCTATAAACATGGGCCTTAAAATGCTTCCCTTCGCGGAGCTACGATTTTTCAAAGTTTAGAGAGAAAAAAAATTAAAACTGTGGCTAAATTTGTCAATAAAATTACACTAAAATTTGGGACTAGACATACTAAATGGTGTAAAATTCATTGAAACTCATAAAATAATCATTAAATAAGTCCAAGTCTTTTTTTCTGACACTCTTGGGCATTTTGATGGCAAAAGTTTCATGTTGCCGTTGAGAATTTTCAAAATTTTATGAATGAATCAGATTGCAAAAACCCTAATGAAGATTTTTTTAATCTCTATCATTTTTTCTGTGCGACCCGTATTAAGTGACATAATTGACATGTAGGCGTTTACAGTTCCATTCGTGACTCCCGCCATTGGAAGAGGGGCAGTGGCGTCGCTTGCCATCTCCCTGGTAAAAATGTTCCATGACCAATTTTACATGGAATAAATTTCCATGGAAATTGCTCAAACTTCCATGGAAACCACGCATATTTCCATGGAAATCGATGTGAAATCCATGGAAAAATACTTGGTTTCCATGGAGGTTTGAGCAATTTCCATGGAAATCTATTTCCATGTAAAATTGGTCATGGAACATTTTTACCAGGGCTGGCAACAATGCAACAGCTCCATTTAAACTCGTTAAATATATTGAATTTTCCTTGTGCACTGTGAACCCTCTGAATTCGATCTTTTACATGAGTTTAAATGGATAGAGTACATTGTTGCCAAATTGCACGCGACGCCACTGAAGAGGGGGAGAAAACCACGAGATTGCCCCTGATCTGTCCTTTTCTAACACACGCATACTCTAATGAGGATAGAGAGAGAGAAGGATAATTCCTGGATCCGTCAGTGAGATATTGTCAGAGAGCTGCGTCATTATGGTTGATTTTATGACAACTGTGTTCCCCTTGTTCTGATTTTTTTGTTCTAGTCCCTTTGTGACTTCCTCGCCTTGCACCACTGCACAATCCCTTACCCGGACCAAGGAAACGGAACAGACTAAATTCACTCGAAACAAGGCAGGGAAGGAGGCTAGGGAGGAACAAGCCAGTGTTGCCGTATTTCACTGAATTCCCATTTAAATCGATCAGATTTGATATACGTTCTCCGGAATAAGGGACCAAAAATATCAGGTATGTCCTTCCGAAGGAATCAACATTGCTGCGTCATTACAGTTTTTCCGGATTAGCACATCTCATGTTTAGTATTGTCCTAGAACGTCTCATTTATAATTACGTTCGAATATTCTACGGGGTAGGAAGGGTCTCAAACGACCACAGGTAAGTACCATGGCTTTCAAAGAAAGTATCCTGATTGATATTTTCATACTTCATTTCTCGACCGCAATTTTAGAAACTTTACTTAGTTTTCGCAGGCATTTCAAAATCTCACAGTTTCGCACTTTACTTTTGACACTTTGCCGCCTGAACAAATTCAATACACAATGGAAAATAAAAGAAAAATTCATCAAGAAAATTTCGATCCGAGGACTTTCTTTTTGAAAGTCATAGTACAGCTTTCTACGTAAATTCTCAAATTTTCTTGTGTGAATTTGAGGGATTTATTCATGGCGTTAAGGTATTGATGGAGCCGACCTCTACGCCTAATTCCAAAAACTGTACTTAGCTTTTACTGGGCATTTACAGTGAATGGGCATATAATTTACGCCCGTCTCCTCCCCCTGGACAATGATTATGGGTCTTCTGTAATTTTTCAACTAAAATATGTCTGATTTATTTAGTAGAAAAGGCTCGAAAACGGACCCCAATGTCATTTTCAGATAACCTAATTTGGATGATCTTCAGTGGCACAAGTTGGGAACGGACAAACAATCAAGAATATAGCTCTCTTTATTTTGTACAGTTATATTCGATTTATTTCAATCTAAATCTTGACCAAGACATAAAAAATAAATAGAAATCCTATCCAATTCTTGAATTTATGAGGAAATTTGTCTACTTTCAGAATCAGCGGTTAAAGTTTTCTTATCATATTATAGCAAACAAAGGAGTACAGCTAAATCACATTTTTTTCATTTTTTTTTGTAATTGCTTGAAAAATGTCCATAAATATACCCAAGTAGCGAAAATGAACTGAAGAGTAAGGCAGAGTATTTAGAGTATTTTTCCCCCGGGAAAATAGTCAAATTGGAATCATCTTAACGTAAAAGCGGATTTTTTACGGAAGGTTTTACTGCGGACGAAACTTTTCCGGTAAAGCTGCAATGTAAGGATACTTATGGTTACTATCCCAAAGTTATTGTTTCCGTTCTTTTGCGGCTTTACCAGAAAAATTCTGTTTAACCGCGAAAATATGGTCTTTAAATATTCAGTAGGATATGTTTAATCCCTTAAAACACTTGGAGTAAATAAAATAAGTATAACTAGACTTTGGATTGAAACACTTCGGGGTTTTTCAGCCCCCCCCCCCTCACACCCTCTTTGGTACTATGACTTTTCAAAAGAAAGTACCTTTGTCGAAATTTTTACAACTTTTAAATCTTGGCAATCTTTAAACAATTTGCCATTTTCAAGTTTTTAACCCGCCATCACTCGCGCGGGGTCGAAAACGACCCCAGGTGTCAGAAAAATGCAATTTGGTCCATGAAAATTTTAAAGTTTAGCTCGTCCGTTTCAGTACCTTCCTTCAAGGGTTTGGACTACCCACTCTGTTAGTATGAACTTAATTCAATCATTCGTTTTGAAGCACGGACGCGTCAAAGTTGCTTGGGGTCGTTTTCGACCCCGCGCGACTACTCACGTTCATAATGTGACTGAGTGAACATACCGTAAACGTGGATTCTGTGCCTTGTTTACACTTGCGGGATGTGATTGCCGTTGTTTTTTACTTTTCTATACTTACTACAATACTTTCAGCAAATCTAATGTTTGCTCTCACTGTTTTTTTCTAAATTACTCGTTTATCCCATTTCTTACGTATCCATTTTTACCTAAATCAGTGCGGTGCCGCTTGCGATCTGGCAGCACTGCGTTTTGTCCATTCAAACCCGTGCAAAGTGTCGATTCGAGGGAATGCACTGCGCACCTCCATTAGTTTGACTTTTTTCATGCATTTGAATCCACGAAATGCGGCGTTGCCAGATTACACGCGACTCCACTTATCATAAATGTTTTTGTTTTTTTCTGCGAAAGTTTGATTATATCACATGGGGCGGGGAGTGGGAGGGAAAAAAAGGGAATGAGAGGGGAAATGAAGGTGGATGGTAGGGGAAAGCGGAAGGGAGGTGAAAAAGGGTATCTGGAATCATGTACGAAAAGCAAAAAGATCACAGCAAAAAAAATTTCAAGGATCTCCACTTTGCTAACCCCCCAACCCCCTTTTCCCTCCAGCCCTCCCCTGAATCCTCAATTTCGATTCCGTTTGTTGGTTGATAGAATCTTGCTTACCTTAATTGGCGTTTATTCCATCTCATTCGGTAAAAATAAAGTTTTTCAGATGGTTAGTGTTTCATCTCCAAAATTTTAGGACTAAATATAGGAGGGGTATTGAGGGGGTATATCTCGAAAACTTGCCCCCATAACCCCATACTTTTTTTTCATGAAATTATCTTCAGTAGTGCCTAGAAGTAAAAAAACCTCGGTTTAGGAGTTTCAAAACTAGTTAAAGGCAGCTGACCGATAAAAATCTGGAAAATATCACATTTTTAGGGTTTTTCCGACACAGATTACAATATAGCAATTACTGAACGTAAAATTCTTTTTTCAAACCCAGTTTTCACGTGAAAAGCTTTGCAAAGACATACTTATTACTATTCTGCATGGTTGAAATCAAAATTTTGAATGCCAATGGTAAATGGGACGAAAGAACTTTGGGGTCGAAAACGACCCCGCGCGACTACTCGCGGAAGTTTTTAGGGCGCGAGTGACGGCGGGTTAAGGACAATTAGAACGCCCCTTTTAACACGGAAAAAAACTACGGTGAAGTAACCATACGGATACCAATTTGGCACCTGCTAGATTTTATGGTATGTTAACCAGAAGTAGCGTCATTACAGTTTTTCCGGATTAGCACATCTCATTTTTTAGTATTGTCCTAGAACGTCTCATTTATAATTACGTTCGAATATTCTAGGGGGGTAGGAAGGGTCTCAAACGACCACAGGTAAGTACCATGGCTTTCAAAGAAAGTATCCTGATTGATATTTTCATTACTTCATTTCTCGACCGCAATTTTAGAAACTTTACTTAGTTTTCGCAGGCATTTCAAAATCTCACAGTTTCGCTACTTTACTTTTGACACTTTGCCGCCTGAACAAATTTCAATACACAATGGAAAATAAAAGAAAAATTCATCAAGAAAAATTTCGATCCGAGGACTTTCTTTTTGAAAGTCATAGTACAGCTTTCTACGTAAAATTCTCAAATTTTTCTTGTGTGAATTTGAGGGATTTATTCATGGCTTTAAAAGGTATTGATGGAGCCGACCTCTACGCCTAATTCCAAAAACTGTACTTAGCTTTTACTGGGCATTTACAGTGAATGGGCATATAATTTAGACGCCGCCCTCCTCCCTGGACAATGATTATGGGTCTTCTGTAATTTTTCAACTAAAATATGTCTGATTTATTTAGTAGAAAAGGCTCGAAAACGGACCCCAATGTCATTTTCAGATAACCTAATTTGGATGATCTTCAGTGGCACAAGTTGGGAAACGGACAAACAATCAAGAATATAGCTCTCTTTATTTTGTACAGTTATATTCGATTTATTTCAATCTAAATCTTGACCAAGACATAAAAAATAAATAGAAATCCTATCCAATTCTTGAATTTATGAGGAAATTTGTCTACTTTCAGAATCAGCGGTTAAAGTTTTCTTATCATATTATAGCAAACAAAGGAGTACAGCTAAATCACTTTTTTTTCATTTTTTTTTGTAATTGCTTGAAAAATGTCCATAAATATACCCAAGTAGCGAAAATGAACTGAAGAGTAAGGCAGAGTATTTAGAGTTTTTTTCCCCCCGGGGAAAAAATAGTCAAATTGGAATCATCTTAACGTAAAAGCGGTTTTTTTACGGAAGGTTTTACTGCGGACGAAACTTTTCCGGTAAAGCTGCAATGTAAGGATACTTATGGTTACTATCCCAAAGTTATTGTTTCCGTTCTTTTGCGGCTTTACCAGAAAAATTCTGTTTAACCGCGAAAATATGGTCTTTAAATATTCAGTAGGATATGTTTAATCCCTTAAAACACTTGGAGTAAATAAAAAAGTATAAACTAGACTTTGGATTGAAAAACACTTCGGGGTTTTTCACCCCCCCCCCCCTCACACCCTCTTTGGTACTATGACTTTCAAAAGAAAGTACCTTTGTCGAAATTTTTACACTTTTTAATCTTGGCAATCTTTAAACAATTTTGCCATTTTCAAGTGTTTAACCCGCCATCACTCGCGCGGGGTCGAAAACGACCCCAGGTGTCAGAAAAATGCAATTTTGTCCATGAAAATTTTAAAGTTTTAGCTCGTCCGTTTCAGTACCTTCCTTCAAGGGTTTGGACTACCCACTCTGTTAGTATGAACTTAATTCAATCATTCGTTTTGAAGCACGGACGCGTCAAAGTTGCTTGGGGTCGTTTTCGACCCCGCGCGACTACTCACGTTCATAAAATGTGACTGAGTGAACATACCGTAAACGTGGATTCTGTGCCTTGTTTACACTTGCGGGATGTGATTGCCGTTGGGTTTTTTTCTTTTCTATACTTACTACAATACTTTCAGCAAATCTAATGTTTGCTCTCACTGTTTTTTTCTAAATTACTCGTTTATCCCAATTTCTTACGTATCCATTTTTACCTAAATCAGTGCGGTGCCGCTTGCGATCTGGCAGCACTGCGTTTTGTCCATTCAAACCCGTGCAAAGTGTCGATTCGAGGGAATGCACTGCGCACCTCCATTAGTTTGACTTTTTTCATGCATTTGAATCCACGAAATGCGGCGTTGCCAGATTACACGCGACTCCACTTATCATAAATGTTTTTGTTTTTTTCTGCGAAAGTTTGATTATATCACATGGGGCGGGGAGTGGGGAGGGAAAAAAGGGAATGAGAGGGGAAATGAAGGTGGGGTGGTAGGGGAATAGCGGAAGGGAGGTGAAAAAGGGTATCTGGAATCATGTACGAAAAGCAAAAAGATCACAGCAAAAAAAATTTCAAGGATCTCCACTTTGCTAACCCCCCAACCCCCTTTTCCCCCCCAGCCCTCCCCTGAATCCTCAATTTCGATTCCGTTTGTTGGTTGATAGAATCTTGCTTACCTTAATTGGCGTTTATTCCATCTCATTCCGTAAAAAATAAAGTTTTTCAGATGGTTAGTGGTTTCATCTCCAAAATTTTAGGACTAAATATAGGAGGGGTATTGAGGGGGTATATCTCGAAAACTTGCCCCCATAACCCCATACTTTTTTTTCATGAAATTATCTTCAGTAGTGCCTAGAAGTAAAAAAACCTCGGTTTAGGAGTTTCAAAACTAGTTAAAGGCAGCTGACCGATAAAAATATGGAAAATATCACATTTTTAGGGTTTTTCCGACACAGATTACAATATAGCAATTATTGAACGTAAAATTATTTTTTCAAACCCAGTTTTCACGTGAAAAGCTTTGCAAAGACATACTTATTACTATTCTGCATGGTTGAAATCAAAATTTTGAATGCCAATGGTAAAATGGGACGAAAGAACTTTGGGGTCGAAAACGACCCCGCGCGACTACTCGCGGAAGTTTTTAGGGCGCGAGTGACGGCGGGTTAAGGACTAATTAGAACGCCCCTTTTAACACGGAAAAAAACTACGGTGAAAGTAACCATACGGATACCAGATTTTGGCACCTGCTAGATGTTATGGTAATGTTAACCAGAAGTATACTATGTTTTGACTAGGTACTAGGTGATGTTACCTGATTGAATGTCGCATTTACTCAAAGTATCGGTAAATGTACCATGCTTCTGGTCAAGTTTACCATAGCATCTAGCAGGTGCCAAAATCAGGTATCCGTATGGTTATTTTCAATAATCTTTTTTTTCCGCGAAAGTACGTCATGAAAAATTGAAAGTTATTTCATTGAAAATAAAGGACAGAAATAGTAAGAATGGGGCAGTTGCAAGGGTCTGAAATGTTGTGTTTTTTATTAAGAAAATGATAGTACTTGATGAGCTGAGAACAACGGTGCCTTTGGTTTTTTCCGACGTGTCCTGGTTTTGGAGATACACACGTGTAAAGATGTAAAAAAATTGTGTGTGTAGTGACGTTACTACGCGGAATTCCCATTTAAAACAATGTATTTTGGGCCAAAATCTCATATTTGGAACAATGGGACTTGAGGAGAAACCAAAGGCACCTTTGTCCTCAGCTCATCAAATACTTTCATTTTCTTTATAAAAAACAGAACATTTCAGACCCTTGCAACTGCCCCATTTCGACAGAGATATTTCTTTTGAAAGTCATGGTACAATACGTTGGTCACACTCCAGGGCTGGCAACAATGCGGCCAAGAGCATGGACGAAGGTATACACGTTGAAAGGGACAATCCTAAGAGAGGTTAGCACAGGATACTGTGTCGGGGGGAGGGGCGGGGCGGGGGAGGGGAGGGGGAGGGGCGTGGGGGACCGAGGAGGGTAGTTGATGGAAGGGGGAGGGAGAGCGGCAGAATTACAAATCGCGTTTTAATGAAGGGATAAGCTTTTGCGGACTGGGCTAGGTGAGTCAGGCAAGAGTAAGACAAATTATACGGTTCGCAAGTTTCGGACTCGGGTCCCTGGTAGAGAATCATTGCTCTCTTGATGGCTCCGCGAAAACGCGACAAGAAGAGTGAGAAACGGTGGACATGGGAGGGGGAAATCGGAAGGTGGGGGCAGAGGGGGAGGGGGGCTTTTACCGCGAAACCGGATGTGACGTCACCTATGACGAGCTTTGGATATCCTCCGCGAACTTTTCCCGGTCGCGCGGCCGCGGTATGCGCACAGTGGTGAACCGAGAAGCGAATCCAAAAGTTTTAATTCGTCTCTCTCATTGCCTGTGGTAGTTTCAGAAGTGTAGGAGGACCTAGACCGATAATCTTTGGAATTTGTCAACATTATTTGATATTACTCAATGAAAATGAATAAAAATGAAATTGAGTGTTCACTTTTCCACGAGGAAACCTTTAAACACAAAAGAATAAAGTCAGGAGCAAATTCGATATTGATTTGAAGGAATGAAAGTTGAAAATTCGCCAAAGATTATGGTTTTGGTCCGCCTACACTTCTGAAACTACCTCTACGAGACGGGTGTTGGAAAAGGATAGAGAGAAAGGCGGCCATGACGTAACTTTGGCGACTTGGTCCCAACATGCACTGAGAGAATTATTTTTTTTTAATCTAAGGTGTATTTCGTTCGCGTTGATGAAACTGCACAGTGAAATATTGCCTGGGGGGGGGGGGGTCCCTTTAACCCAAGAAGAGTGTTTGCTGCTGCATGTAAAAGATTCCTTGTTGTGACAGCCTAGTGATTCTCCTTCATAGAATCAGAACTTGACTTCGCGCAAGGAAAACTGTCACAAGTAAACGTGTTTCCTTGTTTTTAAAGAAGTAATTGCTTTCAGTGTAATTTTCGAGTATACACAACCTACACAAGAGAGACAGCTCTGATGAAGGCCACGTGAGAGTGAGAGACCAAAATTATAGTTGTTATGAATCAAAAACGTCATCCGCGTTTTTCATGATAACATCACGTAAACCAGGTATTCACCAAAACAGTCACTTGAGGCGCCTCAGTGAGGCGTTTAAGTGGGGTCGGTTTGAGCCTCGTGCTCATTTTAATATGTAGAGAGTTTAGGTTCAATTCCAGGCGATACTTTCTCAGATTTCAATCCGATGGATTGCGCTTATAGTCACTTTCGGGGAAAGTCGTGTTTTTGGTGTTTTAAATTAAAAACAAACAAAAAACAAACCAGCAAAATCCAAGAACATCGATACCTGATGCGTAATTTTTTTATAGATTTTTTGAACCCAAAACGAGCAAAATATTTTCTTAAGAATTAAAATATTCGAAATTAATTGCACCATAAGCTTTGTGAGATGTGAGTTGTACTAAAAGTTTATCTGCCTCACTCGTATTCATCGAGGCATATAGAAATGTTAGTATTTTATATATCCAGCTTTATTTTTGAACACCACGATAAACTATAAACATGCAATTTATATAATTTTCTGCACCAACCAGTGAACCAGTCCAATAAAAAAAAACACCTTAATAATCTAATTTGAGTGTTATGGTTGATCCCACTTCAGTTTTGCACGCCTTGTAATCAGATTTGAACAGAACGTCATCCATAATACTAAACCAAACTATATACTATACCATCTTTACAGATTAATTATTTTAAGTCTTTCGCTTATCCCCCTTTTTATACCTCAAACTCTTCCGTCGGACTTTCCAGCTAATCAATATCTTAAAAATGCGTAAACATTTGCTAATTTTCTTTGCTCGGTGATTTATTACCGTCCATTCATCTGAGGAAAAGTTTTTAAAACCTCACATCTGTGAACAAGCTACAGCACCAAACTTGGCGTATCGTGCATATTGGCTACATGACGGACTGATCGAGGAACATTAATTTTCATTTGAAAGTTGAATATAAAAATTGGTTCAACTTCAATATCCTCCTTTAAAAAGTTGAATGCATCGTCGCAAGTTTTCATCGAAAATTTTCAACGTAAACTCTGTAAGGCGTGGAGTCTGTAGCGTCATTTGCGGGGGGGGGGGGGGGGCAGGCTGGGCAACTGCCCCCAAGGGTCGGCCAAAAGTGAAAAAAGTGACCCTTTTTTTTTAGAGAAGAAAAAAGTTTCGAACTAAAATTTGGTGGTCATTAACGAGTTTAGTTGGAATTTAGGGCCTAAATACAGGATATGCAGGGCTGTAGAGTGTCTAAAATAATATTGATGAGCAAAAAAAAAAAAAAAAAAAAAAAAAATATAGATGAATAATTAAGTAATTTAAATACTAACTCGATTTGTAATTTAAACTTTTATTAATTTTTTTGATTGGAATCACTTATTAATCGAACTTTAAAAATATTAAACCACCTTATTGTTTATTTTTATAAAAATTATTGAATAACATAAATTATCAAAAGTTTAGATTTAACTTTTGATTTGTAGATTTTTGAGGAGATCTCTATATGTTTTACCATGAAACCTGGCAAGCTGGGAGCTGCGTGCGGATGATCAATGATGCTGGCAGCTACTTCAATTCAGTCTGCGTAAATATATGAATAGACTTTATTTTTTTCTTTTTTTTTGGCCACGCAACATATTTCTCCCCTCAATCACTGATCGAGGCCGCGGAACTAGAGGGGGAAAACGCAAAAAACCAGCGCAATAAAATAACCCGGAAGTAATAGAGCGTGCCAAACTGGTATTTAAAGTTTCTAGAATCATGTTGAAATTTTCGGGAATTTCCAACAAAATTCTAATATTTCGACGATCTTGAATTTTTGAAAGTTCGAAACGCCAGAAAATAATTCAAATCTGAAAAATATCTGACGTTTTTATTTGAAATTTAGAAAATGTTCACAATTATTGTTCTTATTATATTATAAAATAAATGAGATACAATATTACATCCATCATGGATGTCTGCCTCTTTAAGGTTAATGAGAGCCGATTGTCATTTAGAATGAATTTCAAGTCTTTAGCCTTCAGCTTAGCTATGCTTTTTCATAATAGAATGTCGTTTCAAGACTTCATTTTTGCGGCGCACTTTTTCGCTACTGATCTTTTTAAAAGATGGATGGAATAATTTTTTCTGACCCATCGCGGCACGCTTTACCAATACATAAATTGTATTGGAGCTCCCCTGCTTGCTTCTTTTTTCATGTTTTTAGTTCTCAGATTATGTTTTTTGAGAAAAACGCCGATAAATGTTAAATAAATCTGGGCATGTATGACTGAAAGCTACATAGTTTGTCCAGAAAGTAATGCAAACGATTGATTTTTTGAGCGAACGAAGAAAGCTATCAAGTTTTTGTTCACGGTTTCGTATTGCCGGCGTAAGTACCGATAAAATGAGACTTTGTTGAGCTCATTTGGTCAAAAATTGACCGAACTATAGTTTTTTCCGCGGCGCACTATGTGGTATTTGACCAAAAAGCTGGCATAAACTCAAAAAAACAAGTTGGAACTTGCAACACTGGAACAGTGTTAGCAAAGAGAGCATGAGTGTCGGCCGTAAATCATTGTAAGTGAGGAGTTCCATATTGATAGTACAAAACTGCGACAAAGTCAATCGCAACGCTGCATTTGTGTTTATATAACAGTGATCGCTGTAAAAATAACTTGATAGGTCAAAGTGGGAATGAAAATTTACTTATAGCGTGTTGAAACAGTTGTTCACGAGGCGAGGTGAATACTGTGGTTTTGAAAATCGATTTCGATAGTGATAGTTCCTTTAAAATCGGATGACGCAATACCAATCCTAGCAAGCCGTAAAGTCTAGTTTAGTTTTTTGGGACTTTTTTAGATTTCTCTCGCCTGAACCAAAGTCATCAGGAAGGAAATTCTTAATACCAATCCTAGCAAGCCGGAAAGTCTAGTCAAGTTATTTGGGACTTCTATAGAATTTCCCTCGCTTGAACCAAAGTCATCACGATGGAAATTCTTCGTCTTTATGGTTTCAGCTCTTTTGTCTCAGATTAAAAAAAGAATGTTAATATTGATCAAATGTCATCCGACACTCATCAAGGCCCTTAAGGAACGTAATATGAACTTGAAAAAGCTCATTCGATTTTTAAGGCAGTCCTTAGTTATATCTTCGTCCATGGCTCGGAATGGTTTTAAAAATTTTTCCCTTTAGGATTTGATCTAGAACGCAACGTTCTTACATTTTCGAAAAGTTAACTCTAGCTCTCGCAATTAACGATTAAAGGCGGAAAAAGCATGGTTTCTGGACCGCAAACCAGTGGCGTTATCTAGCGGATGAGAATCTTACTACAGGTCGCTGAGGATTCACCTTAAAACGCAACGCCGATCGCGTTCCCCAAACGAACTCTTTTAGCGGACCGAAACATCAACAATAACAGGATTGGAAAATTTTAAATCATCTAAATGCATTTTAAATCGCAGAATACACGAAACATGGACACAATCCTCTGATATTAAACCCCAATATCTCATACAGAAAATTTCGTTGAAGTCTGATCCAAATTAGTAACGTAATTACATTCCCAAAAATGCTTAACCTCAATCTTGGCCAAAAACTCCCGCCACAAAGAAAAGCGACAAATTGGGAGGACACCGGATTGGCGGAATCACATGGGTCAATCGGTCCTCGAGGACCCGTTCTCGATACTGAAAACCCAAACGATCCCCCGAGCGGACCCCCGAACCATGCCGTTCCTATAAGAAAAGCATTATTGACCTTGTAGAAACGATTTCAATAGAGCATGACACTCATGCTCTAAAAAGTCGCTATTGGGAAAAACTGTTGTGATATTCGGAATCTACATAGATTTTTGCATTAGAAACTTGTATTTGCGGGTCTAAACTAGATTAATTTAACTAGAATCCACCAGGGGAAAAATCAGTTTTACCACCATTAAATTTAGCCTCAGCACGAGACTATAATCAAAGTAAAAAACAAGCAGATAGTTCTGACACTACAGTGTCAGAGAAGGCGCACCTTGAGCAAATTTGGTCCTCATGAGTCAAATTCCATTTCCACCATCTCAAAAAAAATGTGTCCAGCAAAAAACCGGGTCCGAACCTGGATGCGGCGAGTGGGTAGGGGTTAGGACCACTACATACGATCTTATATGGGACAAACCCTTCGAATATTCCACCACCTCAGAAAAAATTGTCCAGCAAAAGTGAGGGTCCGAACCTGTGTGCGGCGAGTGGGGGGGGGGTGTAGAACCCCTACAGACAATCTTAGAACAATCCCTTCGAATTTTCCACCATCTCAAAAAAAAATTTACAGCAAAAGTTCAAGTTCGAACCTGTATGGGCGGGTAGGGGGGGGGGGGGGGCACTACGGACAATCTCAAACCCTTCGAATTTTCCAACATCTAAACAAAATTGTCCAGCTAAAGTTAGGGTCCGAACCTGTGTGCGGCGAGTGGAGGAGGGGGGAGAACCATTACGGACAATCTTAGGAC
Source organism: Trialeurodes vaporariorum (assembly GCA_011764245.1). Taxonomy (NCBI): domain Eukaryota; kingdom Metazoa; phylum Arthropoda; class Insecta; order Hemiptera; family Aleyrodidae; genus Trialeurodes; species Trialeurodes vaporariorum. Next base: position 34,683,800 of record VMOF01000013.1, on the reverse strand, counting down.
AATCCCTTCGAATTTTCTAACAACTCAAAAAATTATCCAGCAAAAGTTAAGGTCCGAACCTGTGCGCGGCGAGTGGGGGGGGGGGGGTGTAGAACCACTTCGGACAATCTTAGAACAATCCCTTGGATTCTCAAAAAATCATCTCAAAAAAAATTGTCCGGCAAAAGTTTGGGTCCGAACCGGTGTGTGGCGATTGGGGGGGGGGGGGGAGGTTGGGACCACCACGGACAATCTTAAACCAACCCCTCAGATTTTCCACCATATCTAGCAAAAGTTCGGGTCTGAACCTGTGTGCGTCGTGTGGGGGGGGGCGCACTGTGTGTTATTTCCCTAAAAAGTTGGACATAGGCCTGTCCACCCTTCCAAACCAGGAAAAACTTGACATGATAGGGGTTTCCTAGGGTAATTTTTTACGAGGAATTCAAAAACGGCTCCAGATTTTTATTTAGATGCTTGATTTAACGGCAAAAAACCAATTTAAGATGCCGCCAACATGGCAGCCATCTTGGATTTGAAAATTTTGAAAAACTATTGCCATAAATGAACTAAGCGACCCAAAAAAACCCCCTTTCGCCAAGTTTCCATGAATTACGTGAATTATTGGTCGAGCTGCTAATGTTTTCGGAAAATTAAAAGTCGGCAAAACCAATTTGACACAATTTGAAACTTTGAGTGGTCATAACTCTAAAACTTAAAGTGTTCTAGCATCGCGGTTTGCGCTATCTGAAAGCTTATAAAATTTGCTCCTTTTTTTAAAATATTTCTTTGAGATATCTATAGTGCACACATTTTTTAAACTCATAAACCGTTTTTTGGAAATTTCAAAAATAAAAAAAATGGCGAAAACCCGTCTCAGAACTTTTTTTACGGAACATTGTACTACATCAATGAAAAGATCTTTGAAAGACGCATCCTTTGGTGCAAAGTTGACGTCAGTAACTCTTTTCGTTGAAAAGTTATAGCGCATTGAAGGTTTTGACTTTGACCCCCCACCCCCCTCTACTTCCAGTTGACCAAATTAAAAAAAACTGTCCATTTTCTGATGTCTCAAACATAGTTCTATTATTCCTGAAAGTTTTATCCATTTCTATGAATACTACACTCCGTGATTCCTTATGGTAGCTGAATGGGCTCTCCTTCACGGGTATGAAAACATGATGATATTTTGGAGGTCAAATGTGTTTTCTCTCGAGAACTTGCAAAAACTTGCAAAAAGTGTTGCTTTTTCCTTATTCCCTGGGGTATTGTCGACAAGATTTCAGCATTAAATCCGAGGGATCTAGCGAGCAAAAAATTTGCGGCTCTTCTGAAATCAAAAATTCGTTGTTTTAAACCCTATTTTTAAAAATTATATTAAAATATAATAAATATTCCTAAAAAAATAAGTCTCACTTGGATTTCTTAGAAAAAGTGTGGTAAATCCGGATATGAAGTCAGTTTTTAAGTCGAGCAACTTCCTGACACTCGACAAGCTTCCTAATATCGCGCTTTATTACAGGTTAAAATAGCATTTAACCTCAAGTGGTGCAAAACAAGCGTTTGGCAACCCTGTAACTGACCAGAACTTCAAAAAAACCCTTTTAACCCTCCTAATACATCCCAAGGATATGAATTCTGGCCATAGAAAGCTACAAATCATTCTTCAATTTTGGGCCCTATGTCCAACTTTCCGGTAAAATAACACACAGTGGGGCGGTGGGACCACTACGGACAAACAATCATAGAACAAATCCTTCGAATTTCCCACTGCACATCACTAAACGCACGTAATAAACAATCAAATACTCATGAAACAATTTTGAACCCCCTTAGTAAAAAGGTAGTCAACGATATAGTATGTCCCGCAAAATAGGGACATTTTTTTTTTTTTTTTTTTTTTTTTTACAAGTTTATTAACACGACTATACAACATGAGTACAATAATTGTTTTTTTCTTATGATAAATAGTATAAAATAATTACAGTATGATTTTTTGTAAATATTATGGATATAGTAAAATTTTCCTTAGTTTTATGTTCCTGAAAAAAAAAACGAACGAGAGATAAAAATGATGATGACGATAATGATGACGATGATGATATGGAATGAAGGGATGAAAAGATGGAGGAAAGTGAAGTGAAGGTAAAGACAATTCTGAGTGGAGGAGGGAAAAAAGGAGAAAAAAGTTGACCCCCGTCCCTCAGATTTATGATAATAATCCGAGGCCAGCTCAAAGGCTTGCGCCGTTTGCCCTCTCAGGACATTGCTATTGTCCAGAAGGCGAATAGCTTCTATGTTCGGGTGAGAGTGTAGCCGAGCTTCGTACCTCTCAGCTATTTTTTTAATGTGGGTTCTGACGTCATCGACGCCTAGATCCTGTGTATGTCAGAATTTCTGACATACCAGGGTGCCCCAACAATTTTCCTTAGGACCATATTCTGGAAGGTTTGAATAGGCCTCAGGTTACTATTTGCGGTGCACCCCAAAGCTGGGAACCGTACGCCCATACTGGTCTCAATACCTGTTTATAGAGTAGGACCTTATTATCAACGGATAGTTTTGAGTCTGGCCTTAACAGCCAGTACATTTTCCTATATTTCAGACCAAGCTCAGCCCGTTTTTTCTTGACATGAGCTCTCCACCTTAATTTGGTGTCCAGAGTCAGGCCAAGATACTTCGCCGTGTCTGAATAAGGAACAGGATTGGGACCTAAGAATATTGGCATGTAACCTACAACCCTGTTTGTGAATATGATATGCACAGATTTCTGGCGGTTAAGGGCAAATCGCCACCTTCTGTACCACCTAGAATATCTGTTAAGTGCCGTTTGCAGCTTTCTATTTGCGAGGTACAGATCACGACCTTTGGCCCATAGGCTGTATCATCAGCGAATTTCATTAAGCGAGTCCCACGAGTCTGAGGAACATCACTGGTATAAATATTAAATAGAATTGGTCCCAAAACACTGCCTTGTGGGACTCCTGCTTTGATTTCTCTGAAAACAGAAAAAGCACCGTCAAATCGCACTCTGAATGACCTATTTTGCAAATAGGACTTCAAAAGACGGTAATGGTTTATTGGCAAAAGCCTGTACAGTTTGAGCAACAACCCTTCGTGCCAAACTCTATCAAAAGCATTTGCTATATCGAGAAAAACAGCAGAGCAGACCATTTATTTTCTAATGTCTCTTCAATGACCTCAGTCAGTCGATGCACTAGCTCAATGGTCGAGTGTTGAGTTCTGAAACCAAACTGATGATCCGGAATAATTTTTCGCTCCTCAACGATTTTTTTTAAACGTTTCACATATAGTCTTTCAAATAATTTCCCAATACTAGAGAGCAATGAGATAGGCCTATAGGAGGACGCTTCGTTAGGCGGCTTCCCAGCTTTGTGTATCTTATTACTTCAGCTTGCTTCCAGGCTGAAGGAATGTGCTCAAGTCACGTGACAGCATTATAAATCTGGACCAATTTCATTATTCCTCGAACCGGAAGCTCTTTTAGAATACCACCGGTGATACCATCGAGCCCTGGCGCTTTTTTTACCCTGACACGATATTTAATTTCGTTTTTGACTTCGTCCGGAGAAAAAGTTTCAATTTTAACAGACTCTAAGGGATTTGATTTTTCAAATTCTCCTAGATGTTCAGTTGTTCCGGCCCTTCAGGAGGGTTTGGAATAAAAACTGTGGCTAAATGTTCACAAAAGACATTTGCTTTTTCATCTGAACTTTTAGCCCAGCGATTATCCGCCATTTTTAGAGGGGGTGAGTGGCTGGATGGTTTTTTGAGGTATTTGATATAGCTTTCCATAATGAATAATCTGTATTCCGATCAGCCGAAAGTCCACTAAGGTATCTCTCGGTCCTTTCGTTGCGCATCACGGCAAGCCGACGTTTTAGCTGATTAGACAGTCTGTTAAAATTGGACTTGTCACGGATGTCGAGTCATATGCCACTTGTTTCTGGCTTTTCTCCTCTCTTTTATCATGAAATAGGGACATGAAAAAGTGATCGGTAGTAAGAAGAAATCGGACCACCAAGAATCGATATTTTTCATGATGTGTTAGAGTAGAGAAAAACAATGTTGCCATATTCCATTAGCTGGCACCGTTCTTTGGTTGCCCGGTAAAAAAATTGAACGTGAAGTGTGATGCCAAGTAAAACAAAGGACGCCATGGCAAAACGTAAGAAAAGATGAAGAAGTTACAGTGAGTCAAAAGACATCTCTCCTAAATGTCCCCATGACGTCCCACGACTGGTGACAAAGCATTTGATCCGCGCACAATGGCCGAAATACGTTAATCAAATCTCGAAATGATAAAAAATAAACTGTAGGGAATACCCTGCGAACACTTTCTCACATCACTTTTATCTGAGGGAGACCCCCAGACCCCCCCACCACTAAAGAATTCTAGAGGAGACCCCCAAACCCCCCTAAAGAATTCTGGGGGAGACCCCCAGACCCCCTTTAGAATACTAGGAGAGCCCCCCAAAACCCCCCCTTTAAAATGCTGGGGGATACCTCCAGCCCCCCCTTTAGAATTCGGGGGGAGACCCCCAAACCCCCCTCAAATTTCAAATATTTTCACCTCCGGACATATTATTTCTGCCTTCAATCCGAAGAGTTTGGAATTTTGTAGAGAAGCTGTAGGAATAGTTGCCTATTTTGTTATTTGAAGGCTAATTGAGAGCCTTAATCTGATAATGCTTATAACACGGTTTAGAGTAGGTAATTCAAGATTCCAATAAGTTTTTATTTTTTGAGCTGCATTCATTATATTTGCTCTTTGTTCTTTTTTTCGGAATTTCTTTTTCCCTTAGTTTTTATAGGAGGTCGAAATGTACTGATTCTTGCATTTCCTCCATTGAGTACTATGTTTGGTTTCTTCTTTCAAACTGTGGATCTTCGAAATAATTTTTTTTGTTTAATAGTTTAAACCCCCCCTCCAAAGATGTACTTAAGTCGTAGATTGTGCAAACAAAATTTCAACAAAATTCATTCAGCCATTATTGATTGACTTTTCTTTATAAAATTAATTTTCCTTGAATATTCTATTTTTTTGGGGTAATGAAACATATATTGCTTTTAAACAGCTTTAGACTTAAAAGTTGAATATTGTAGTAATACATTGAAAAGAAATTTCTGCCTAGGCTGGTTGCAAACGTTTTGATGCAATTTTCATCGAACTTAATTGAGTCATACTTGAATTACTTATTGCAAATATTATGTTTGTCTTAATATTTGCTTACAATTAGTTTCAAAAGATTTTGCTCGATCGTACCTATATTGCCCCTCGAAACTGTCGTAAGGTTTTTATGAGGACTGTACCAGAAAAATGTTTTAGTGCACACAGTGCAGTGTTTAGTGTATTTTTTTAACACATTATGTTTGTGAAAATTTTTGTCAAAATCAATCCCATTAATGATTGACTCCAAGTTTAAAATTAATTCTTCACTTTCATTCTTTTTTTTTTTTTTTTGGTCAAACCCCTATTTTGATTTTTTAAACTCTCTTAAGGGTTGTATATTGTAACTGTAAGGGCTAATTTCTTTTGTAAACCAATTGTAGATTTTATTTGCCAGATTTTGTCAAAATCCATTGGACCAAACCTGAATTATCCTAAATAATAAGATTATGTTTTTATTTGCTTATATACCCATATTTTTTTCTCAATCGCACGTATATTACCTCTTGAAAAGGTCTAATCGGTTGTGTATGGTGATCAAGAGAGGATAATATGTTAGTACTTTGATAGTAGATTGTGTGTAAAAAGTTTCATGAAAATTCATCCAGCCATTATTGATTGATTCCAAGTTTTAAGATTACTTAATTTCTCACGATAATTCCATTTTTTTGGGTCGAGCGCACATATTTTGATTTTTTAAACGGTTTTGAGGGTTGAATATTGTAACTATAAGTGGTTTATTTTTTAGTAGGCTGAATGTAAAAATTTTTTTTTCTAACTTTCATCAAAATTGATTGGACCAAACCTGAACTATCCCAAATAATAGGATTATATTTTTATTTGCTCATATTCCCAAATTTTTGGCTCAATCGCACCTATATTACCTCTTGAAAAGGTTTTATCGGTTGTTTTTGGTGACACAGAGAGGAAAATATTTAAGTTTTTTTGATAGCAGATTGTGTGTACAAAGTTTTATCAAAAATTTATGGAGCCATTATTGATTGACTCCAAGTTTTAAGATTGATTTCTCACGATAATTCTAAAAAACCCAAAACCCAATGGGTTTAAGGAAAAACCGCCGTCAAGTCTTAACACTAATTGTTTTCACTCAAAAAAAAAAAAAAAAAAAAAAAATTTAAAAAAAAATAAATAAATAAAAAGGCAATTTTCATCGCTGAAATACTTATGATATCTGTTGCGATCAAGTCTCTGGTGTATTTTGATTTTACCTCTTAAAATCGAAGTGCCCATTCAATTTCTCGCCAAAATAAGGATGATATCAACACAGCGATCAAGTCAGTTTAGGTGCTCCTAAAATTAGCCTGACACATATGCACAGCTAAAACCCTTCAATGAAACGATGCAACGCACCCGCTTTAC
>VMOF01000013.1:34650624-34676753 GCA_011764245.1 Trialeurodes vaporariorum | reverse complement strand
AAATGTTTTTTGTGAACATTTAGCCACATTTTTTATTCCAAACCCTCCTAAAGGGGCCCGGGAACAACTGAACATCTGGAGAATTTAAAAAATCAAATCCCTTAGAGTCTGTTAAAATTGAAACTTTTTCTCCGGAGAAGTCAAAAACGAAATTAAATACGTGTCAGGGAAAAAAAGCGCCAGGGCTCGATGGTATCACCGGGGGTATTCTAAAAGAGCTTCCGGTTCGAGGAATAATGAAATTGGTCCAGATTTATAATGCTGTCACGTGACTTGAGCACATTCCTTCAGCCGGGAAGCAAGCTGAAGTAATAATGATACCAAAGCTGGGAAGCCGCCTAACGAAGCGTCCTCCTATAGGCCTATCTCATTGCTCTCTAGTTTTGGGGAAATTATTTGAAAGACTATATGTGAAACTTTTAAAAAAAAAATCGTTGAGGAGCGAAAAATTATTCCGGATCATCAGTTTGGTTTCAGAACTCAACACTCGACCATTGAGCTAGTGCATCGACTGACTGAGGTCATTGAAGAGACATTAGAAAATAAAGGTCTGTTTGCTGTTTTTCTCGATATAGCAAATGTTTTTGATAGAGTTTGGCACAAAGGGGTTGTTGCTCAAACTGTACAGGCTTTTGCCAATAACCATTACCATCTTTTGAAGTCCTATTTGCAAAATAGGTCATTCAGAGTGCGATTTGACGGTGCTTTTTCTGTTTTCAGAGAAATCAAAGCAGGAGTCCCACAAGGCAGTGTTTTGGGACCAATTCTATTTAATATTTATACCAGTGATGTTCCTCAGACTCGTGGGACTCGCTTAATAAAATTCGCTGATGATACAGCCTATGGGCCAAAGGTCGTGATCTGTACCTCGCAAATAGAAAGCTGCAAACGGCACTTACAGATTTCTAGGTGGTACAAAAGGTGGCGATTTGCCCTTAACCGCCAGAAATCTGTGCATATCATATTCACAAACAGGGTTGTAGGTTACATGCCAATATTTTTAGGTCCCAATCCTGTTCCTTATTCAGACACGGCGAAGTATCTTGGCCTGACTCTGGACCCCAAAATTAAGGTGGAGAGCTCATGTCAAGAAAAAAGGGGCTGAGTTTGGGTCTGAAATATGGGAAAAATGTACTGGCTGTTAAGGCCAGACTCAAAACTATCCGTTGATAATAAGGTCCTACTCTATAAACGGGTATTGAGACCAGTATGGGCGTACGGTTCCCAGTTTTGGGGGGTGCACCGCAAATAGTAACCTGAGGCCTATTCAAACCTTCCAGAATATGGTCCTAAGGAAAATTTTTGGGGGCGCCCTGGTATGTCAGAAATTCTGACATACACAGGGATCTAGGCGTCGATGACGTCAGAACCCACTTTAAAAAAAATAGCTGAGAGGTACGAAGCTCGGCTACACTCTCACCCGAACATAGAAGCTATTCGCCTTCTGGACAATAGCAATGTCCTGAGGGGGCTCAAACGGCGCAAGCCTTTTGAGCTGGCCTCGGATTATTATCAAAAAACTGAGGGACGGGGGTCAACTTTTTTCTCCTTTTTTCCCTCCTCCACTCAGAATTGTCTTTACCTTCACTTCACTTTCCTCCATCTTTTCATCCCTTCATTCCATATCATCATCGTCATCATTATCGTCATCATCATTTTTATCTCTCGTTCGTTTTTTTTTTCAGGAACATAAAACAAAGGGAAAAATTTTACTATATCCAAAAATATTTACAAAAATCATACTGTAATTTTTTATACTATTTATCATAAAAAAAAACAATTATTGTACTCATGTTGTATAGTCGTGTTAATAACTTGAAAAAAAAAAAAAAAAAAAAAAAAATGTCCCTATTTTGCGGGACATACTATATCGTTGACTACCTTTTTACTAAGGGGGTTAAAAATTGTTTCATGAGTATTTGTTTGTTTATTACGTGCGTTTAGTGATGTGCAGTGGGAAATTCGAAGGATTTGTTCTATGATTGTTTGTCCGTAGTGGTCCCACCGCCCCACTGTGTGTTTTTTACCGGAAAGTTGGACATAGGGCCCAAAATTGAAGAATGAATTTGTAGTTTTCTATGGCCAGAATTCATATCCTTGGGATGTATTAGGAGGGTTAAAAGGGTTTTTTTGAAGTTCTGGTCATTACAGGGTTGCCAAACGCTTGTTTTGCACCACTTGAGGTTAAATGCTATTTTAACCTGTAATAAAGCGCGATATTAGGAAGCTTGTCGAGTGTCGGGAAGTTGCTCGACTTAAAAACTGACTTCATATCCGGATTTACCACACTTTTTTCTAAGAAATCCAAGTGAGACTTATTTTTTTAGGAATATTTATTATATTTTAATAAAATTTTTTAAAAAAATAGGGTTTAAAACAACGAATTTTTGTTTTCAGAAGAGCCGCAAATTTTTTGCTCGCTAGATCCCTCGGTTTTAAATGCTGAAATCTTGTCGACAATACCCCAGGGAATAAGGGAAAAGCAACACTTTTTGCAAGTTTTTGCAAGTTCTCGAGAAAAAACATTTGACCCCCAAAAATATCATCATGTTTTCATACCCGTGAAGGAGAGCCCATTCAGCTACCATAAGGAATCACGGAGTGTAGTATTCATAGAAATGGATAAAACTTTCAGGAATAATAGAACTATGTTTGAGACATCAGAAAATGGACATTTTTTTTTTAATTTGGTCAACTGGAAGTAGAGGGGGGTGGGGGGTCAAAGTCAAAACCTTCAATGCGCTATAACTTTTCAACGAAAAGAGTTACTGACGTCAACTTTGCACCAAAGGATGCGTCTTTCAAAGATCTTTTCATTGATGTAGTACAATGTTCCGAAAAAAAAGTTCTGAGACGGGTTTCGCCTTTTTTTTTATTTTTAAAATTTTCCCAAAAAACGGGTTTTAGTTTAAAAAATGTGTGCACTATAGATATCTCAAAGAAATTTTTTAAAAAAAAGGAGCAAATTTTATAAGCTTTCAGATAGCGCAAACCGCGATGCTAGAACACTTTAAGTTTTAGAGTTATGACCACTCAAAGTTTCAAATTGTGTCAAATTGGTTTGCCGACTTTTAATTTTCCGAAAACATTAGCAGCTCGACCAATAATTCACGTAATTCAGGGAAAACTTGGCAAAAGGGGGGTTTTTTGGGTCGCTTAGTTCATTTATGGCAATAGTTTTTCAAATTTTCAAATCCAAGATGGCTGCCATGTTGGCGGCCATCTTAAATTGGTTTTTGCCGTTAAATCAAGCATCTAAATAAAAATCTGGAGCCGTTTTTGAATTCCTCGTAAAAATTACCCTAGGAAACCCCTATCATGTCAAGTTTTTCCTGGTTTGGAAGGGTGGACAGGCCTATGTCCAACTTTTTAGGGAAATAACACACAGTGCGCCCCCCCCCCCCACGACGCACACAGGTTCAGACCCGAACTTTTGCTAGATATGGTGGAAAATCTGAGGGGTTGGTTTAAGATTGTCCGTGGTGGTCCCAACCTCCCCCCCCCCCCCCCCAAACGCCACACACCGGTTCGGACCCAAACTTTTGCCGGCAAATTTTTTTTTAGATGATTTTTTGAGAATCCAAGGGTTGTTCTAAGATTGTCCGAAGTGGTTCTACCCCCCCCCCCCCACTCGCCGCGCACAGGTTCGGACCTTAACTTTTGCTGGATAATTTTTTGAGTTGTTAAAAAATTTGAAGGGATTGTCCTAAGATTGTCCGTAATGGTTCTCCCCCCCCCTCCACTCGCCGCACACAGGTTCGGACCCTAACTTTAGCTGGACAATTTTTTTTAGATGTTGGAAAATTCGAAGGGTTTGAGATTGTCCGTAGTGCCCCCCCCCCCCCCCTACCCCCGCATACAGGTTCGAACTTGAACTTTTGCTGTAAATTTTTTTTTGAGATGGTGGAAAATTCGAAGGGATTGTTCTAAGATTGTCTGTAGGGGTTCTACACCCCCCCCCCCCCCTCGCCGCACACAGGTTCGGACCCTCACTTTTGCTGGACAATTTTTTCTGAGGTGGTGGAATATTCGAAGGGTTTGTCCCATATAAGATCGTATGTAGTGGTCCTAACCCCTACCCACTCGCCCCATCCAGGTTCGGACCCGGGTTTTTTTCTGGACACTTATTTTTTAGATGGTGGAAATGGAATTTGACTCATGAGGACCAAATTTGCTCAAGGTGCGCCTTCTCTGACACTGTAGTGTCAGAACTATCTGCTTGTTTTTACTTTGATTTTAGTCTCGTGCTGAGGCTAAATTTAATGGTGGTAAAACTGATTTTTCCCCTGGTGGATTCTAGTTAAATTAATCTAGTTTAGACCCCTAAATACAAGTTTCTAATGCAGAAATCTATGTAGATTCCGAATATCACAACAGTTTTTCCCAATAGCGACTTTTAGAGCATGAGTGTCATGCTCTATTGAAATCGTTTCTACAAGGTCAATAATGCTTTTCTTATAGGAACGGCATGGTTCGGGGGTCCGCTCGGGGGGTCGCTTGGTTTCAGTATCGAGAACGGGTCCTCGAGGACCGATTGACCCATGTGATTCCGCCAATCCGGTGTCCTCCCAATTTGTCGCTTTTTTTTTTTGGCGGGAGTTTTTGGCCAAGATTGAGGTTAAGCATTTTTGGGAATGTAATTACGTTACTAATTTGGATCAGACTTCAACGAAATTTTTTGTATGAGATATTGGGGTTTAATATCAGAGGATTGTGTCCATGTTTCGTGTATTCTGCGATTTAAAATGCATTTAGATGATTTCAAATTTCCAATCCTTTATTGTTGATGTTTCGGTCCGCTAAAAGAGTTCGTTTGGGGAACGCGATCGGCGTTGCGTTTTAAGGTGAATCCTCAGCGACCTGTAGTAAGATTCTCATCCGCTAGATAACGCCACTGGTTTGCGGTCCAGAAACCATGCTTTTTCCGCCTTTAATCGTTAATTGCGAGAGCTAGAGTTAACTTTTCGAAAATGTAAGAACGTTGCGTTCTAGATCAAATCCTAAGGAAAATTTTAAGACCATTCCGAGCCATGGACGAAGATATAACTAAGGACTGCCTTAAAAATCGAATGAGCTTTTTTCAAGTTCATATTACGTTCCTTAAGGGCCTTGATGAGTGTCGGATGACATTTGATCAATATTAACATTCTTTTTTTAATCTGAGACAAAAAAAGCTGAAACCATAAAGACGAAGAATTTCCATCGTGATGACTTTGGTTCAAGCGAGGGAAAATTTTATAGAAGTCCCAAATAACTTGACTAGACTTTCCGGCTTGCTAGGATTGGTATTAAGAATTTCCTTCCTGATGACTTTGGTTCAGGCGAGAGAAAACTAAAAAAGTCCCCAAAAAACTAAACTAGACTTTACGGCTTGCTAGGATTGGTATTGCGTCATCCGATTTTAAAGGAACTATCACTATCGAAATCGATTTTCAAAACCACAGTATTCACCTCGCCTCGTGAACAACTGTTTCAACACGCTATAAGTAAATTTTCATTCCCACTTTGACCTATCAAGTTATTTTTACAGCGATCACTGTTATATAAACACAAATGCAGCGTTGCGATTGACTTTGTCGCAGTTTTGTACTATCAATATGGAACTCCTCACTTACAATGATTTACGGCCGACACTCATGCTCTCTTTGCTAACACTGTTCCAGTGTTGCAAGTTCCAACTTGTTTTTTTTGAGTTTATGCCAGCTTTTTTGGTCAAATACCACATAGTGCGCCGCGGAAAAAACTATAGTTCGGTCAATTTTTGACCAAATGAGCTCAACAAAGTCTCATTTTATCGGTACTTACGCCGGCAATACGAAACCGTGAACAAAAACTTGATAGCTTTCTTCGTTCGCTCAAAAAATCAATCGTTTGCATTACTTTCTGGACAAACTATGTAGCTTTCAGTCATACATGCCCAGATTTATTTAACATTTATCGGCGTTTTTCTCAAAAAACATAATCTGAGAACTAAAAACATGAAAAAAGAAGCAAGCAGGGGAGCTCCAATACAATTTATGTATTGGTAAAGCGTGCCGCGATGGGTCAGAAAAAATTATTCCATCCATCTTTTAAAAAGATCAGTAGCGAAAAAGTGCGCCGCAAAAATGAAGTCTTGAAACGACATTCTATTATGAAAAAGCATAGCTAAGCTGAAGGCTAAAGACTTGAAATTCATTCTAAATGACAATCGGCTCTCATTAACCTTAAAGAGGCAGACATCCATGATGGATGTAATATTGTATCTCTTTTATTTTATAATATAAATAAGAACAATAATTGTGAACATTTTCTAAATTTCAAATAAAAACGTCAGATATTTTTCAGATTTGAATTATTTTCTGGCGTTTCGAACTTTAAAAAAATTCAAGATCGTCGAAATATTAGAATTTTGTTGGAAATTCCCGAAAATTTCAACATGATTCTAGAAACTTTAAATACCAGTTTGGCACGCTCTATTACTTCCGGGTTATTTTATTGCGCTGGTTTTTTGCGTTTTCCCCCTCTAGTTCCGCGGCCTCGATCAGTGATTGAGGGGAGAAATATGTTGCGTGGCCAAAAAAAAAAAAAAAAAAATAAAGTCTATTCATATATTTACGCAGACTGAATTGAAGTAGCTGCCAGCATCATTGATCATCCGCACGCAGCTCCCAGCTTGCCAGGTTTCATGGTAAAACATATAGAGATCTCCTCAAAAATCTACAAATCAAAAGTTAAATCTAAACTTTTGATAATTTATGTTATTCAATAATTTTTTTAAAAATAAACAATAAGGTGGTTTAATATTTTTAAAGTTCGATTAATAAGTGATTCCAATCAAAAAAAATTTAAAAAAAGTTTAAATTACAAATCGAGTTAGTATTTAAATTACTTAATTATTCATCTATATTTTTTTTTTTTTTTTTTTTTTTTTGCTCATCAATATTATTTTAGACACTCTACAGCCCTGCATATCCTGTATTTAGGCCCTAAATTCCAACTAAACTCGTTAATGACCACCAAATTTTAGTTCGAAACTTTTTTCTTCTCTAAAAAAAAAGGGTCACTTTTTTCACTTTTGGCCGACCCTTGGGGGGCAGTTGCCCAGCCTGCCCCCCCCCCCCCCCCCCCAAATGACGCTACAGACTCCACGCCTTACAGAGTTTACGTTGAAAATTTTCGATGAAAACTTGCGACGATGCATTCAACTTTTTAAAGGAGGATATTGAAGTTGAACCAATTTTTATATTCAACTTTCAAATGAAAATTAATGTTCCTCGATCAGTCCGTCATGTAGCCAATATGCACGATACGCCAAGTTTAGGTGCTGTAGCTTGTTCACAGATGTGAGGTTTTAAAAACTTTTCCTCAGATGAATGGACGGTAATAAATCACCGAGCAAAGAAAATTAGCAAATGTTTACGCATTTTTAAGATATTGATTAGCTGGAAAGTCCGACGGAAGAGTTTGAGGTATAGAAGGGGGATAAGCGAAAGACTTAAAATAATTAATCTGTAAAGATGGTATAGTATATAGTTTGGTTTAGTATTATGGATGACGTTCTGTTCAAATCTGATTACAAGGCGTGCAAAACTGAAGTGGGATCAACCATAACACTCAAATTAGATTATTAAGGTGTTTGTTTCTTTATTGGACTGGTTCACTGGTTGGTGCAGAAAATTATATAAATTGCATGTTTATAGTTTATCGTGGTGTTCAAAAATAAAGCTGAGATATATAAAATACTAACATTTCTATATGCCTCGATGAATACGAGTGAGGCAGATAAACTTTTAGTACAACTCACATCTCACAAAGCTTATGGTGCAATTAATTTCGAATATTTTAATTCTTAAGAAAATATTTTGCTCGTTTTGGGTTCAAAAAATCTAAAAAAAAAATTACGCATCAGGTATCGATGTTCTTGGATTTTGCTGGTTTGTTTGTTTGTTTGTTTTTAATTTAAAACACCAAAAACACGACTTTCCCCGAAAGTGACTATAAGCGCAATCCATCGGATTGAAATCTGAGAAAGTATGCCTGGAATTGAACCTAAACTCTCTACATATTAAAATGAGCACGAGGCTCAAACCGACCCCACTTAAACGCCTCACTGAGGCGCCTCAAGTGACTGTTTTGGTGAATACCTGGTTTACGTGATGTTATCATGAAAAAACGCGGATGACGTTTTTGATTCATAACAACTATAATTTTGGTCTCTCACTCTCACGTGGCCTTCATCAGAGCTGTCTCTTTTGTGTGGGTTGTGTATACTCGAAAATTACACTGAAAGCAATTACTTCTTTAAAAACAAGGAAACACGTTTACTTGTGACAGTTTTCCTTGCGCGAAGTCAAGTTCTGATTCTATGAAGGAGAATCACTAGGCTGTCACAACAAGGAATCTTTTACATGCAGCAGCAAACACTCTTCTTGGGTTAAAGGGCCCCCCCCCCCCCCCCAGGCAATATTTCACTGTGCAGTTTCATCAACGCGAACGAAATACACCTTAGATTAAAAAAAAAAATTCTCTCAGTGCATGTTGGGACCAAGTCGCCAAAGTTACGTCATGGCCGCCTTTCTCTCTATCCTTTTCCAACACCCGTCTCGTAGAGGTAGTTTCAGAAGTGTAGGCGGACCAAAACCATAATCTTTGGCGAATTTTCAACTTTCATTCCTTCAAATCAATATCGAATTTGCTCCTGACTTTATTCTTTTGTGTTTAAAGGTTTCCTCGTGGAAAAGTGAACACTCAATTTCATTTTTATTCATTTTCATTGAGTAATATCAGAAATAATGTTGACAAATTCCAAAGATTATCGGTCTAGGTCCTCCTACACTTCTGAAACTACCACAGGCAATGAGAGAGACGAATTAAAACTTTTGGATTCGCTTCTCGGTTCACCACTGTGCGCATACCGCGGCCGCGCGACCGGGAAAAGTTCGCGGAGGATATCCAAAGCTCGTCATAGGTGACGTCACATCCGGTTTCGCGGTAAAAGCCCCCCTCCCCCTCTGCCCCCACCTTCCGATTTCCCCCTCCCATGTCCACCGTTTCTCACTCTTCTTGTCGCGTTTTCGCGGAGCCATCAAGAGAGCAATGATTCTCTACCAGGGACCCGAGTCCGAAACTTGCGAACCGTATAATTTGTCTTACTCTTGCCTGACTCACCTAGCCCAGTCCGCAAAAGCTTATCCCTTCATTAAAACGCGATTTGTAATTCTGCCGCTCTCCCTCCCCCCTTCCATCAACTACCCTCCTCGGTCCCCCACGCCCCTCCCCCTCCCCTCCCCCGCCCCGCCCCTCCCCCCGACACAGTATCCTGTGCTAACCTCTCTTAGGATTGTCCCTTTCAACGTGTATACCTTCGTCCATGCTCTTGGCCGCATTGTTGCCAGCCCTGGAGTGTGACCAACGTATTGTACCATGACTTTAAAAAGAAAATATCTCTGTCGAAATGGGGCAGTTGCAAGGGTCTGAAATGTTCTGTTTTTTATAAAGAAAATGAAAGTATTTGATGAGCTGAGGACAAAGGTGCCTTTGGTTTCTCCTCAAGTCCCATTGTTCCAAATATGAGATTTTGGCCCAAAATACATTGTTTTAAATGGGAATTCCGCGTAGTAACGTCACTACACACACAATTTTTTACATCTTTACACGTGTGTATCTCCAAAACCAGGACACGTCGGAAAAAACCAAAGGCACCGTTGTTCTCAGCTCATCAAGTACTATCATTTTCTTAATAAAAAACACAACATTTCAGACCCTTGCAACTGCCCCATTCTTACTATTTCTGTCCTTTATTTTCAATGAAATAACTTTCAATTTTTCATGACGTACTTTCGCGGAAAAAAAAAATTATTGAAAATAACCATACGGATACCTGATTTTGGCAC
Organism: Trialeurodes vaporariorum; assembly: GCA_011764245.1. NCBI lineage: Eukaryota > Metazoa > Arthropoda > Insecta > Hemiptera > Aleyrodidae > Trialeurodes > Trialeurodes vaporariorum. The sequence goes on along the minus strand of VMOF01000013.1, from coordinate 34,666,878 downwards.
CTGCTAGATGCTATGGTAAACTTGACCAGAAGCATGGTACATTTACCGATACTTTGAGTAAATGCGACATTCAATCAGGTAACATCACCTAGTACCTAGTCAAAACATAGTATACTTCTGGTTAACATTACCATAACATCTAGCAGGTGCCAAAATCTGGTATCCGTATGGTTACTTTCACCGTAGTTTTTTTTTCCCTGTTAAAAGGGGCGTTCTAATTAGTCCTTAACCCGCCGTCACTCGCGCCCTAAAAACTTCCGCGAGTAGTCGCGCGGGGTCGTTTTCGACCCCAAAGTTCTTTCGTCCCATTTTACCATTGGCATTCAAAATTTTGATTTCAACCATGCAGAATAGTAATAAGTATGTCTTTGCAAAGCTTTTCACGTGAAAACTGGGTTTGAAAAAATAATTTTACGTTCAATAATTGCTATATTGTAATCTGTGTCGGAAAAACCCTAAAAATGTGATATTTTCCATATTTTTATCGGTCAGCTGCCTTTAACTAGTTTTGAAACTCCTAAACCGAGGTTTTTTTACTTCTAGGCACTACTGAAGATAATTTCATGAAAAAAAAGTATGGGGTTATGGGGGCAAGTTTTCGAGATATACCCCCCTCAATACCCCTCCTATATTTAGTCCAAAAATTTTGGAGATGAAACCACTAACCATCTGAAAAACTTTATTTTTTACGGAATGAGATGGAATAAACGCCAATTAAGGTAAGCAAGATTCTATCAACCAACAAACGGAATCGAAATTGAGGATTCAGGGGAGGGCTGGAGGGGAAAAGGGGGTTGGGGGGTTAGCAAAGTGGAGATCCTTGAAATTTTTTTTGCTGTGATCTTTTTGCTTTTCGTACATGATTCCAGATACCCTTTTTCACCTCCCTTCCGCTATTCCCCTACCATCCACCTTCATTTCCCCCCTCATTCCCTTTTTTCCCTCCCCACTCCCCGCCCCATGTGATATAATCAAACTTTCGCAGAAAAAAAAAAAAACATTTATGATAAGTGGAGTCGCGTGTAATCTGGCAACGCCGCATTTCGTGGATTCAAATGCATGAAAAAAGTCAAACTAATGGAGGTGCGCAGTGCATTCCCTCGAATCGACACTTTGCACGGGTTTGAATGGACAAAACGCAGTGCTGCCAGATCGCAAGCGGCACCGCACTGATTTAGGTAAAAATGGATACGTAAGAAATTGGGATAAACGAGTAATTTAGAAAAAAACAGTGAGAGCAAACATTAGATTTGCTGAAAGTATTGTAGTAAGTATAGAAAAGTAAAAAACCAACGGCAATCACATCCCGCAAGTGTAAACAAGGCACAGAATCCACGTTTACGGTATGTTCACTCAGTCACATTTTATGAACGTGAGTAGTCGCGCGGGGTCGAAAACGACCCCAAGCAACTTTGACGCGTCCGTGCTTCAAAACGAATGATTGAATTAAGTTCATACTAACAGAGTGGGTAGTCCAAACCCTTGAAGGAAGGTACTAAAACGGACGAGCTAAAACTTTAAAATTTTCATGGACAAAATTGCATTTTTCTGACACCTGGGGTCGTTTTCGACCCCGCGCGAGTGATGGCGGGTTAAACACTTGAAAATGGCAAAATTGTTTAAAGATTGCCAAGATTAAAAAGTGAAAAAATTTCGACAAAGGTACTTTCTTTTGAAAGTCATAGTACCAAAGAGGGTGTGAGGGGGGGGGGGTGAAAAACCCCGAAGTGTTTTTCAATCCAAAGTCTAGTTTATACTTATTTTTATTTACTCCAAGTGTTTTAAGGGATTAACATATCCTACTGAATATTTAAAGACCATATTTTCGCGGTTAAACAGAATTTTTCTGGTAAAGCCGCAAAAGAACGGAAACAATAACTTTGGGATAGTAACCATAAGTATCCTTTCATTGCAGCTTTACCGGAAAAGTTTCGTCCGCAGTAAAACCTTCCGTAAAAATCCGCTTTTACGTTAAGATGATTCCAATTTGACTATTTTTCCCGGGGGAAAAATACTCTAAATACTCTGCCTTACTCTTCAGTTCATTTTCGCTACTTGGGTATATTTATGGACATTTTCAAGCAATTACAAAAAAAATGAAAAAAATGTGATTTAGCTGTACTCCTTTGTTTGCTATAATATGATAAGAAAACTTTAACCGCTGATTCTGAAAGTAGACAAATTTCCTCATAAATTCAAGAATTGGATAGGATTTCTATTTATTTTTTTATGTCTTGGTCAAGATTTAGATTGAAATAAATCGAATATAACTGTACAAAATAAAGAGAGCTATATTCTTGATTGTTTGTCCGTTTCCCAACTTGTGCCACTGAAGATCATCCAAATTAGGTTATCTGAAAATGACATTGGGGTCCGTTTTCGAGCCTTTTCTACTAAATAAATCAGACATATTTTAGTTGAAAAATTACAGAAGACCCATAATCATTGTCCAGTGGGGAGGAGACGGCGTCTAAATTATATGCCCATTCACTGTAAATGCCCAGTAAAAGCTAAGTACAGTTTTTGGAATTAGGCGTAGAGGTCGGCTCCATCAATACCTTTAACGCCATGAATAAATCCCTCAAATTCACACAAGAAAATTTGAGAATTTTACGTAGAAAGCTGTACTATGACTTTCAAAAAGAAAATCCTCGGATCGAAATTTTTCTTGATGAATTTTTCTTTTATTTTCCATTGTGTATTGAAATTTGTTCAGGCGGCAAAGTGTCAAAAGTAAAGTAGCGAAACTGTGAGATTTTGAAATGCCTGCGAAAACTAAGTAAAGTTTCTAAAATTGCGGTCGAGAAATGAAGTAATGAAAATATCAATCAGGATACTTTCTTTTGAAAGCCATGGTACTTACCTGTGGTCGTTTGAGACCCTTCCTACCCCCGTAGAATATTCGAACGTAATTATAAATGAGACGTTCTAGGACAATACTAAAACATGAGATGTGCTAATCCGGAAAAAATGTAATGACGCAGCAATGTTGATTCCTTCGGAAGGACATACCTGATATTTTTGGTCCCTTATTCCGGAGAACGTATATCAAATCTGATCGATTTAAATGGGAATTCAGTGAAATACGGCAACACTGGCTTGTTCCTCCCTAGCCTCCTTCCCTGCCTTGTTTCGAGTGAATTTAGTCTGTTCCGTTTCCTTGGTCCGGGTAAGGGATTGTGCAGTGGTGCAAGGCGAGGAAGTCACAAAGGGACTAGAACAAAGAAAAATCAGAACAAGGGGAACACAGTTGTCATAAAATCAACCAATAATGACGCAGCTCTCTGACAATATCTCACTGACGGATCCAGGAATTTATCCTTCTCTCTCTCTATCCTCATTAGAGTATGCGTGTGTTAGAAAAGGACAGATCAGGGCAATCTCGTGGTTTTCTCCCCCTCTTCAGTGGCGTCGCGTGCAATTTGGCAACAATGTACTCTATCCTTTTAAACTCATGTAAAAGATCGAATTCAGAGGGTTCACAGTGCACAAGGAAAATTCAATATATTTAACGAGTTTAAATGGAGCTGTTGCATTGTTGCCAGCCCTGGAAAAAATGTTCCATGACCAATTTTACATGGAAATAGATTTCCATGGAAATTGCTCAAACCTCCATGGAAACCAAGTATTTTTCCATGGATTTCACATCGATTTCCATGGAAATATGCGTGGTTTCCATGGAAGTTTGAGCAATTTCCATGGAAATTTATTTCCATGTAAAATTGGTCATGGAACATTTTTACCAGGGAGATGGCAAGCGACGCCACTGCCCCTCTTCCAATGGCGGGAGTCACGAATGGAACTGTAAACGCCTACATGTCAATTATGTCACTTAATACGGGTCGCACAGAAAAAATGATAGAGATTAAAAAAATCTTCATTAGGGTTTTTGCAATCTGATTCATTCATAAAATTTTGAAAATTCTCAACGGCAACATGAAACTTTTGCCATCAAAATGCCCAAGAGTGTCAGAAAAAAAGACTTGGACTTATTTAATGATTATTTTATGAGTTTCAATGAATTTTACACCATTTAGTATGTCTAGTCCCAAATTTTTGTGTAATTTTATTGACAAATTTAGCCACAGTTTTAATTTTTTTTTTCTCTCTAAACTTTGAAAAATCGTAGCTCCGCGAAGGGAAGCATTTTAAGGCCCATGTTTATAGGAAAAAATATAGTATTATTTGTTCTCTTAATAATCGGCTCTAAAAATCTCCGACGTTAACCCTGAAACACCCTGTATAATATTTATTGCTATACAGTATTCCAATTCGACCAATTCAAACACTAGAGACTGATTAAACATTTATGCCTTTCTTTTTTGTCTCATTTTTGAACGATTGTATGAGAAAAGGACAGAGATAAAGGACTAGCGTAACGTGATCGCCCCTATATCTCTATTTTTGACGAACACATTTGATAAAATATGCGGAGTAAGAGAAAGAAAAATTCCTACATCCGCTCGGAGGGTTCAAACACGTACTTACCTCCAATGTCAATACATCTACTCGCGGGCGTTGAAGAGGAGGCAGGATATATGATTAATAAAATGGGGATACTATAAAGTTATAACTAGCCACTCATAATCTCTGTCCACGGAAGGGTTGGGTGTGGGGATGAGAGAAGGACACTGGCGCAACCAGGATCTCTTCCATCTCTCTCATTTCCCATTTGAATGTATAAGTAGGAAAAGGACAGAAAGAGGGGTTTTTTATCCCGTTGTCCATCCTTGTCTAACATGCGTTTTTACTGGAGAAAAGAGAGATGAAGAAACTCTCGTTGCGCTACTGGAGAGGGAGTATACCTAGTGTCCAGTTTAAAAATCGACCGCTAATTGGATAGCTTCCGTGCGTAAGGGAGAGGTGGAGAACAACGCACAAAGGATACAATCATGGTTTTTTCTGGACTTGAACAGTTATTGTGAAGGTAGGTGGAGAAAGAAACAGGTATGGATAACACTCGGCTCAGGGGGCCCGGGCGAGGCCATCTCTGGAAAGGACTTCACCACCATTTTGATTTTGCTACTCACTAAGCATGGGCGGATACAGGGAATTGTCTTTCTCTCTCTCCTTCCATTTGAAAACGTGCGTTAGAAAAGGATAGAAGAGAAGGCCAAAGTCACGTAATGGCCCCCTCGTCTATCCTTTTCTAACACATAAGTTCAAATGGAAGGAGAGAGAGAAAGACAACTGTCTGTATCCGCCCATGTCATTAAGTTTTCTTAAGTCGGCCTCTGTGGTCTGGCGGTTAGCGCAACTTGACCGTTAACCCATCAGAGGTCCCTGGTTCGAGTCCCGGCCGGGGCGACAAGATTTGATGGACTCCGATCTTGGCACCTCGGAAGGACATGGATGTGATTCTTCTTACTTTCATAGTCACTTCCTCTTCTGTCTTCCATCTTCGTCTATGGGACCTTATCACGCTATGGGTCAGGTTGGTTCAAAAGAACGTTACTCTTTCGCTTTTGTAGGGAAGGTAGTTCACTGTTCGTACTGGGGGATTTGGAATTGCCTATACGACGAATTGAAGGCGCCTGAAGAGATCTCATCTTCTAAGAGTTTTCATCGATAGTCGCGTTTGCAGACTGAATGTGACAGTGTGACTAATAGAATAAAAGAGAAAAACGAGTATACTCGGGCTTGGCACATAATTAAGGGAATAATGGCGTATGACGGACACTGAAACTGCTTAAAAAAAAAAAAAAAAAAAAAAAAAAAAAAAAATGTTTTAAGTTATTGGAGCTTTTAAAGAAGATTATAAAGAATTTTGAAATTAGCAAGTTTATGTCTTTTCATCTCTCAGTTAGGGATCATAATTCGAACTAGAGATTATTAATTGAAAGTATGTGATGGAGGTTAGGTCGGGTTTACCTCCACTTCCAATGCCGTACAAATTCTCAGTTTTAATCGCTAGGTAAGAAAAATGGCGGCGCAGTCACATTTTTGGGGAACCAACCAGGGTCAACCGCAGAGAGTCTATCTATACCTGTTCTCCATCTATATACCTTGAGTTATTGTTTGTTTTTTTTTTTTTTTTTTCTTTCGCGTTACCAACGAAACGAGAGGTTTTCTACTCTATATTTTTTAAACACACACACATCGTGATAGACAAGAATAGAAAATAATGAGATTAATCCGCATCTGTCGATCCATTTTCCAACTCACTCGTCAATTTAGCTTACTGCGATGGAGAGACAGGGTAGATCCTGCACAGCATGAATAACTGTTTTTTTACGATTATTTTCTCCATTTATTTTGCCTTAATCCAGAGCTCCCGTATTGTGTGTATTTAAAAAAAAAAAAAAAAAAAAAAAAAAAAAAAAAAACAAGCAGGGAAAATTCCAACACGCAGGTGTTGGAAAAGCGTGCCACTAAAGTCTGAACAGCTTTAATGCTTTTGCTAGCAATGATAATTCATCAAAGAGGAACCACTTGACATGGAGCTGATCTCGAGAAAATTGAGTCCAAAGTTGAAGAGCTAGCATTTAAACAAAAACTCGGAATTACTTACGTTTTGATTTCATTCAACTACCGTGTTATGTTTTTGCATTTCAACACCGGAAAAGTGGAATTTCCTATGCAGGAAAGGTACCTACTTAATTTTTAGCGTTTAAAGTGACTTGGTTCCTTTCTTCTTTTTGTTTGGCATAATCACGAAAACCGAATCTCTAAGAGAAACCAAACGGCAGAGTTGGTTTACACTGTTGATTATTTTAAAATCCGTTAATCCGGACTTAAGTCCGTTCCCAATTCTATAAAAGGAACCAAGTCGGAGTTGGTTCCTTACGTGACTCGGATTAAGGTTTAAGAAAAAGGAACCAAGTTCTCATTTAATTTCATCATATGGACAATGACTTCAATGAGGCTCACCAGCTCACTTTTACCTGGAATTTTGACGGGAAATAGTTGTTACTAGAAGAAGCACTTGTTGCTGCGAGATTCAGTATTGCAAGGTCTATCAATCAATAACTCAATTTTATCAAAGATGTCACTCAGTTCTTTTGTGAGAAGTGCTGTCCAATTGAGCTTGTTTGGTGAGAAATTATGAAAACAATAAATTTAGATCAGATGTATCTATAAGGAGATGAGTCAAAGGCGTTGTTTTTTGTGTTTGTTTTTTGTTTTTTGTTTTCAAAACTTTGGAGGGCTTTAGCTCAGAAGAGAAACATCTGTAGCACATATTCATGTAGAAAAATAAAGCCTTATATAGGTACATGTTCACCCCAAAAATACACTCCATAAGTTTGGCACTTAAGTTTTGCAACACCCTATATTCTTGATATTTTGCTCCCCGCCACCCTTCACAGAACACAGCATCTTGACCATGCAAATTTTTAAAATCACAGTTTGACTGTAGAGATATTTTCTCCCCCCCCCCCTTCTAACGAAAAAGGGGAAAATGGATCGCCTGTCTTTGATGTTCGTCGTATGCGCGTGCACAGATTGTTCGGCTTTACAACTGCCATTTTGGCTTTCTTTATAATGCGTTTTGTGGGTTTATGAATGGCTTTTATGACTATTTGATGCCGCCAATGTAATTTTCAGGCGATTTTACATAAAATCAAAACTCTATAGCGCTGTAGCAAAAGTTTGCAACAAACCTATTGAAAGCTGAAAAAAGAAAATTATTTGATAAGGCTCGATCTTTTTACCCACATAAAGTATAGACAATAGATATTTCTAAATCCCTCCACCTTTTAAACGGCTTGTTCAGGGATCAAAAATGAGGTTCCGTTCTTTTGAAGTCAAAAAGCGTCATTTTCGGAAAAGCCGTGATTCTAAATAATAAACAGTTTTTTTTTCTTCTTTTTTTCCATTTTAGGTGCTGTCAGCACTTATTGCGATTGTCACGATGTAGATATGTAAGATACATAAATGGAACACTTGCGAATTCATGAAAAAATAATCCTTTAATATACAGAACTAACCATTTCAGGTGCCCTTTACACGTCAAGCATTCTAGGGGTATAGATTAGTAGGTGTGGAGGTTTAAGGCGTTTGTGGATTTTAATGGGTCTGTTACAAACTTTTGCTACAACGATAAATAGTGTTTCATCGTAGGTAAAATCGCGTGAAAAGTCCATGGGTGGCATCAGAAAGTCATGAAATGCGATAATAAACTCACAAGAGATGTCTAATGAAATGCAAGATGGCGGTAAAGTATCGAGCAGTCCGTATGCATGCACCTTTAACATCCAAGAATTGCCAACGTGGACAACCTCAAAGCGTCAGAGGTTATGTGTTTTATTTACATTGTGATTGGGTGTGATCGATATTGTGAGGTTGGCTATCCTTGGATGTTCGTGGTGCATACATACAGGTTGCTCGATATTTTACCGCCAAATTGGAGTTCATTAAACGTCTCTTGTGAGTTTATTATCGCATTTCATGACTTTCTGATGCCACCAATGGACTTTTCACGCAATTTTACATGATACAGAACACTCTATAGCGCAGGAGCAAAAGTCTGCAACAGACCCATTCCCCCTCCCCCATTTATTTTGTTGAAAAGTATCGATAAAGTTTACAGTCAAAACTAAGCCATTATTCATTACAACTCATTGTAGGTAATATTATTAAGCGTGCCCATGGAACATGGCACGCTTATTCCGATCGTTTTGCTGCTAACAATATAATACAATGTATACAATGTAATAAGGCAGCCTATGCTTTCCACGTGTATTCCTATGCTGAGTGGCCTAAAGTTGAAAATCGGCTGTTTTTGAATTTTGTGATTTTTTCCTGTCGTGTCTGTTACGTTTTGAGGATTGCAATGGTACAATTATGAAATCGTACCTTCTAAAGTTTGCAGCAAAAATAGTTGGATACATTTTAATGCTTTAGTTTTTTTATAATTCCAATTAAACGACGGACTCACCACTTTTGAGGGGTAAGTGGAGTGCGGTGAGGTAATATTTTGCGTTTTATGTTGCCAACTTTGTTGTAATTTTACTCTGCTGTGTTGGTTTTACGATGAATACATTTTTGTTTGTTTTTATGATTAATTTGTTATGTTGGACATTGTTTTTGGGTTATTTTGTTACGTTTATTGAATATATAATTGATTTTAAAGTACATTCGGGGTTTTTTCGTACGGGTGGCCGATAACGAGTCGTTGTGTGATGTTTTTTTTTTTTTATTTATTATTGTTTTGCAGCCGGTGATTGTTTGGCTGCATTGGCTGCACTGCGGCTCACCTGTTCACTAATTTGATAATCTTTCTCTGTGAATGTCTAGAGTCAGCTGATATTTTCGAATAGAAGGCGCGAAATAAAACCGATACAGATCATGGTTATACTTATAGGATACCTTCTCACAAAAGTAAAGCTTCAAGAAGAACCCGCTAGAGAGCGCGGAATGAAGTAGTCACGTTTCTTTGCCTTTATTTGATCAGCTGATAAATGATTTTTTTTTTTTTTTTTTTTTTTTTTTAAGCGCAATTTTTAACATTCAATCTTTTATGGGTTGAAAATGGATCTCATTAAAATAAACAAATTAGATCAGTATTCTTTTAATTTTTTAGTTTCGGGAATTGTTACAACATTAACGCCTGTTCGAAAGTGTAAGCGAAGTTATGGTTTTTGTATTATTTTTTTAGAGGACGAGACAGGCTCAATTAATGGTATTTGTTTTGATGAAAAGGGGTCCATCCAGCTACCATTAGGAGTGCCCCCCCCCCTCAAAAATGGATGAAACTTTCAGGGATGATAGAGCTAAGCATCATCTTTCAGAATATCTACAGTTTTTTGAATTTGGTCAACTGGGAGCGGGAGTGCAGGGGGTCAAAGTCAAAACCTCCAATGCTCCATAACTTTTGAACGAAAATAGATATTGACGTGAACTTTGCACCAAAAGATGCGTATTTTAAAGATCTTTTGATTGATGTGCTACAGTGTTTAGTTCAAAAATATTTGACCCTTTTTTTGCATTTTGTTTTACTTTTGAAGTTTCCAAAAATCCGTTTTTTGAGTTTGAAAAATAGGCGCAATGAAGGAATCTGAACGAAAAACTATGGCGGCCATATATAATTTGAGAATTTTGAAAAACTTATGTCAAAAATAAATTCAGCGACCCAAAAAACCCGCTTCCACCAAGTTTCAATGAATTTCATCGATTATTGGTGGAGCAACAAATTTTTTTGTAGAATCAAAAGTCGGAACCCTATTTTTGGCCTAGATTTGAAACTTTGCGCGGTCATAACTCTTGAACGAAATGTTTTTCGGCATCGCGGTTTGCGCCATCTGAAAGCTTATAAAATCAGCTTTCTTCACAGAAGTTTTTTGTTCAGATTCCTACGTTGCGCCTATTTTTCAAACTTATAAAACGAATTTTTTTCTCTACTTTTAGATTATAAATGAATTATTACATCTGCATTGAGGGTTTTTTCGAGAAAAGTTGAAAAATGTGTTTGAACCCCCCAGAATACACCCCAAGAGGTTGTCAGGAGCTTATGAAAATATCAGAAATGAAAATTTGGAGTCAATTTTCTGTCTGATTGTTTTGTTTCAAATCATTTGTTTCAGTAATTTTCGAGAAAAATGCCAGCAACGGATGCTCTGGCTCACTTTGTATATAAAATATAGTAGACTTCTTTTATTCTATTCAGGTCCTCTGGTATTTAATCACTGTCTGATGAGTAAAATAATTGAAATCTCATGCGCTGAGTCCAGACTATACTTGCTCTCTTTGAGAGAATCCAAAAATTAAATATAATCATCAAAGGTACCACTATACGGCCAATTTTGTAAAATAAGCACATGTATGGAGAGGGGGGAGGGGTGGAAACTTTTATATGCGTAACTTTTTTTGCTTCTCATTGATAGAATGTCATTGAATGAAAGGCTAGAAACTCTGCAACTCTGGTAAGCAACTCTGTTTGCTTGAAGGGACGCATCGCAATGAAGTAGGGGACTACACTAATTATAGTTGTCAAAGTTGATGCATAAATTATTAATACTTCAATTAGTATGTACGTCTGTAATGTTTTTACTGGATGCTAATCATAGCATTTTTTCCAAGTAGATGATTCAGCCTAATTTTATCTTGAATATTCACCATAAGGTTTCTCTGTACAGTAAAGCCTTTAATGAAAACATAGCAGGAATTGCTTTTATTGACATTAATTGTAATTGTTTAATTTTCAGATCCAAATCGGCCAATACTGTGTCTAAAAATTCAGATATTGAAAGGAATGACTCTATTTCGTCTCTATCAATATGTAGACATTTATTAATTACCTTCTTTTACCTTTCATCACCATATTCCACCAACAAAACCATGGCCTACCTATCTTTTCTTTCTCATTTTATTAAATTATAAATAGAATCTTTTACATCCATTCAACGCAGAATCGAATCATTTAAACTTCAAATACTCTATAATCAGTGATTTCATCCAAATTTTCATTATTGAATCATTCATGTATATTATAAATCTATTTATTCAATTCATATGTTAGTTACATACTACAATGTCTCCTTAAGAATTGCTGATGCATTTCAAACAGCTGTAATCCACAAATGAACAAAACACTGAACCAATTGTAATGTGTCACTGCAAAAAACAACGACTCAAAAATATTTTTTTCAAATATACGTCTCAAATGCATATACATTGTCATATTTTCTTAATCAAAGCTCCAACAGCACTTCCTGTACCTTAAAATAATATACAATAAATTGACAAATCTTCTCCCATGAACTACATTATAATAAATATATTTAAACCATGTATGCGTAAGCCTTTATGCAAAACTTATTTCTGCAAAACCCAGCAGAGCAGAAGACCAAATGAAACAACTTATGCGCAGATTTTTATGTTTACAATTCACAGGCACGCTTTTCCAATACATGCAATGTATCGGAACTTCCCTGCTTGTTTTTTTTCTGTTGCCATCGGTCCATATCATTTTTCGTGTTGGAGAAGCAAAGTTCCATATGGACCTATAATTTCCAAAATTTGAAGAAGCTTCCAGTAAAAAATACTGTACACGCGAGAAACTTTTTAGGATAGGTAAATAAGTTATTCCAGAGTCAATTTCATAGCCGCAGCAAGGAGGCTGTCCAGGGGTGGAAGACACGTGACAGCCCCTCTCACTTTTTAGAGCTATTAATGCGAATTTTACCCCCGTCCCTTTGTTCTGGATTTTAAAAACCTTTTTTTCGCAACAAAACGCCCAAAATTTCCTCAAAAATCCCTTGATTGCATAGACGCTCATAAAGGGGTTTTCAATTTGCCGATTCCCCAGAATTTCAAATGTTTTCAATGACCAAGACCTGTTTAGTGAGACGTCATGAAAAAAATTGGTTCCAAAAAAAGGCTCCGCCTCACTCGCGCTGTCGTGGGTTTACCCATATGAAACACGATCCAAATTTTCAAATACAAGTGCTAGTAAACAACATGTTCTTTGCACCAGTTGTGTTTATCACACCATTGGGTTCCACGTCCCTTATAAAAATTTCCGATTGTTTCAATGAATTTTCCGATAGGATATATATTCCCGCGCTTTTTTTCCCATAGAAATAATCGAAATTCCTTAGAGACAATCGGAATTCGTGTAGATTCAAGCGCGCTGACTATAGCAACGATAGGTTTCATGATTGAAATAAGGCGAAATCATCTATGGCTCTATTCTTACAGTTTTAACAGCCACTTTTTTCTCAGTGATAAAATATGAGCCCGCTATACCACAAAATTTTTGAAACATCGCGCATCAATGCACAATCACAGTTATATCAAAGAAAGTCCTATGTTTTGTCCTTGTCACACTCACAGTTTTTTATGAGCACACAATTCTAGGATATAGGCTCATCAGCACCATCACGACATGTGTTATACCTCGAACAATAGCTTCGATACGAAGAGAAGTTGGAATGATTGAGTGTCATGGCGGTGATACTCCCATAAGAGACCGTGAGTAAGACGAGGACAAAACGTAGAACATCTTTCGGTATAACTGTGATTGTAAATTCGCTTGTGATCTTTTAGGAATTATGTTAGAGTGAAAAGATACTTTAAAATACGTGGAATCTAATGGTGCAATAAAATTTGAGAAAACTGTTCTTTAACTAGCATGAATTTGCGTTCGAAAATTTGGATCTGATTTCTTATAGGTAAATCAACGAGAGTGAGAGATAGAGCATTTGTTTGGAACCAATTCTGATCGTGACGTCATCACTAAACAGGTCTACTTAAGGATATGAACGAGTCCCTCTCTTTTCTATTCCCATTTCCCCGCCCGCTCTTTATCAATACCTCGCCGTCACTTCTTTCCGAAACCCTCGTCAAACAGATTTTGACACATTTACGACCGCTTAATGCACCGTGAAGAAATCTTGTGACCGGTGGAGCCCAAAAGGGGAGGGGCAAAGAGGGTTCCTGCGGGAGATGTTTCCACCCCCCTCCTGCCTTTGAATTTTGACTCATAGGTTGGCACAAATGACTTAGGTTGCTGGACCTGTATGGAATTCTCGTTCAAAGGAATTCGACTTTGACGCTTAATAACTTATTGAAATTAACAGGAATACCAAAACTTTTACAATTTTAAGAAAATAGACGCCGAGGTTTCCTGGATTGCAGCAATAAATTAACAATTAATGAAACCAGTTTTATGAAAACACGTTTTTAATTTTTCAAACCTTTCCCGCCAAGGTTTTGCCATAAGCAAAGCATGCAACCTATATACTAGATATGAAAATGAAAACAAAAAGCGTACCGTATATATACGGCACGCTTAAAAAATGTGAATTCACAGATGATTTCACAAGTTGACCGCAAAGGTTACACTGTTCAGTTCAGTGTTTGACTATGATGTACAGAAACACTCTGAACCGCGTGATCATTTCTCAATCGGTGAAGTCTACGTCACCAGTGGTGTAGCGTGTAATTTGGCAGCTTTGCATTTTGTCCATTTAAACCCATGTAAAAGATCGAATTGGAAGGCGTTCACCGAACACCGAACAGTTCGATCTTTTTCATGGGTTTAAATGGACACAGTCCAGCGTTGCCAAATTACACGCTACGCCACTGTAAATATACGAAGGCAATAACGGGCGTACGTATATTTATAGGATGGTGCCTTCTTGATAACGCAGCACTATGGTGCGAGATGGTCAAAAAGTGGCCAAAAATCAGGCAGTGAATTTCTCAGTGGCGAGGCGTGCGATTTGGCAACGTTCCTGTTTCCCCATTTAAATACATTAGAAAGGTCGGAATGCCTGGTCATCGCCGATGACTGGATCGTTCGACTTTTTTGGTAAATTTAAATGGAGAAACTGCATTGTTGCCCAATTTCACGCCTCGCCACTGGAATTTCTCATTAATTTCTCATTTATAAACTTAAAAGATCGCAACTTCGCAATCGCAGAGAACACTTTTAACAAGTAATTTAAACTTAAAAATGTCGCCATAAAGTCTTATATTAAGCTTAAAAGGTCGAAAACGATGATTTTGATAACTATTTTTCACTGAATTTGGCCACTTTTTTTTTCGATCTCACACCTTAGTGCGTGGGGAGAGAAAACGGTTGGTTGACGCTTCAATTTCTAAGAGCTCCGTAATGATTCATGCGAAATTTCAGTCTACTGCCACGAGCCGCTGTTAAATTATATAGAACGGAGTCTTTAATGTGTATGTCTTCATTTTCACGAATCCTAAATGTTGACTCTTTAGTCAGTGCATTGAAAGTTTCTTCGTTGAAGTTAGGCTCCAATCATTTCATCGTCGAGAGATTAAAGCATCAGTGGCGAAATGGATGGGTATCCTCCATCGCTCTCATTTTCCCTTTTAACATACAAATTGAAAAGAGACAGAGAGGAGCAATTTCATCTCTTTTTATGTCTATCCTTGTCTCACATACCGTGTCTCAATGGAGAAACGAGAGAGGTATAAGAGAATGCATCGTTGCGCCACTCATTTAAAACAAACATTTGTACCCGTCCCTGTATTTTTTCCCTACTCATCTCAAATATTGGAAGTACGTATAGCAGCATATAATAAGTAGAGGAAAAAAATGTGAAAATTAGGATCAAGGTCGGATTTGGTACTTTGAATGTCATGTCCCAAATTTCAGTTTAAAACAAGGAAAGTTCAACGCAAAAGACCGGCTTTCGGGTCGTTTTAGACCTTTCTTTGGGGTCAAAAGAATTGATAAAAATTTTAAACAGAGGTTTTCTTGAGCACGGAGAAAAAGAATGGAGCTCTTGCAAACTTTTGCTACGTGGAAATGTTTTTATGCAAGAATCAACTCTTCAATATTGAAGAGTTGATTTTTGCATAAAAACCGGTAAAAATGACGATGAGTACACTAAAAAATCCTAAAATTCACTCTCAGAATCAGGTTCAATGGCGGAAAGACGCAGGTATGGGAGTTACTATCTAAATTGAGACAAAGCACAAATCTCTCTGCATGTGTTTCCGTTGAGAGAGTGACAAATTAACCCATATATGCCCATTGGGTCGTTGACGACCCACTTAGAATGTGTTTTTTTTTTGGACCAAATTACAGTGAATTTCGGCCAATTTAACTCAAAAATCAATGTTGTGACCATTCAGCACCTATAATTTAGCTGCACCAGAAAATTTCACAATTTTTAAATTTTTAATTTTTTTAACTCTAAGGTGGTGTTTTTTTGAGAAAAGCACCAAAAAACACCCAACATGTTCAAAAAAAGTTGGGCATATATGGGTTCAGGAATCTCCCATGATACCTGCGTTGAACCGACATTACAACGTTGCCGTTATCGCAGTTAGGTGAAATTATTATTAAATTTTAGAGTTTCTTGGTGTAATTTTCGTGATTTCTATTAGTTTTTACATCATATTGGACAATTATTTTTTCACGGCAAAAGTTTGCGAGAGCCCAAATTGTTCAATTGACCGCAACACTCATTTACGTCTGATCCATGTCAATTCTTGTTCAATTTAGTAGAATTTCTGGTTGAACGTTTTAATTTCTCAATTTAAACCCCAATAAAAATATAGAACTATTGCAGGGTGTTTATTGGTGAGCACCAGTAGCGTACACCGGAATTTGTCTTTCTCTCTCTTTCCCCATGTGAACGGATGCGTTGGAAAAGGACAGAAACAGGGGCTAGAACGTGACTTCAGCCCCTATTTCTTTCCTTTTCTAGTACATACACTCAAAACGGGAAAAGAGCGAGAGAGAACAATTCCTGCGTACGCCATTGGTGAGCACCCTCGAATTCGATCTTTTGCATGGGTTCAAATAGACAACATACAACGTTGCCAATTGCA
>VMOF01000013.1:34615149-34650124 GCA_011764245.1 Trialeurodes vaporariorum | reverse complement strand
ATATCGGAAGGAATTTGGTCATTCCGCACTTGATTTTGTTGTTGAAAAGGTTGGAACCTGACTAAGGGGGCTGGTGGAACCCTGGTGGAGTCAGCAGGATATTCTGGATATTCTGGACATTCTGCCCCTCGACAACTGGTCCAACAGCTCCCTGAGGCAAGTTATCTTCCGGGACTCCCACATTTCCTTCCGGTACGCGCTCACCCTCGCCCAGATCCAAGCGCTCACCCATGACTGGCCTCCTCTCCCGGAAGTTCCTTGTATGGTTTGATACAGGGGAATTCATTATAGTAACTGATTATAACCCAAAATTACTATTGAGCAAAGCTGAAAACTATAATTTACGAGAAAGAAAAATAAAGAAAAAGGTATTATAAATACTTAGTATAGGATGATCCCGGTACGTAGGAATGCTGGAACAGAAGAAAGGACGATCCAGTGATTAGATTAGAGATTGAAGTAATGTTGTTTCCATTCCAGAACATGCCGCAGTTAGCCCCCCCCACATCGAATCGTTCCACCATCCACAGAGAAACAGCCAGTTTGTTTACAAGAGGTTATGAGATCCAGGCATGAGAATAATTTTGAAGAGATAATACTGAAGTTAAGAAAATCCATCCTGAGATTAGTGTTGAGTGAGAAATTTTGAAGCGGAGACCGAGAGATAGGTTTGATGAACCGTAAATGAGATAAACGAAACTAAAAAACATAAACAAACTGTCCGCTGAGGTTAGAGACACTATTAGGTTGGTTCGCGCGATTACGGCGCCGGTAAAATCCGGAAGACGGAGCCCGCACCACACCCCGACACGAATAGTTATTTACCCCCAAGATTGAAGGCGAAACTTGCGCCTCAACAGGTCGCTGTTTCGGATTAATGAAGGCCTAAAAATCTGCCGCTGAAAACGCACATGGTAGTTTTCCCGGGAAACCGGAAAATACTCGAGATTGTGGAAAGCCGACTATAGCAGGTAGACTAGAATAGACGGTAAGAGTGAGAGAGAAAATAATTAAACACTAAATAGTGAGAAACACTCAATTATAAACTACCAGTGGAGCACGGCCCGATGCCTATCGGCAAGATGGCGGAAACCGTACTACGCATACGCACTAAATTTTAAGAATTAAACTTTATAGCACTTGAAACCGGTCACAATTCGGGGTAGTTAGGTAGGTAAACTATTATAAAGTTACCGAGCCACGGGTTAGGCGCCATGTTATAGCGGTTTGCTATTTGAAAGGTTGCTGGACAGACACCGGCCCTGCCTAATGAGACAAGACCGGTATCTGTCCCGTAGAGATTATGATTATTGAGAACACAAAACGAAACAAGTAAAGTATTAATATGTGGCCACCGGCCACCACAGCTATAACTCCTAATAAGACATTTAGCCAATAATTCCACCCCAGAAGGGGGTGGAACCCAAAACTATACTCACATTAAAGATAGAAGAGAAAGAGAACGCCTACGGCTTACGAGAACGAATGTTAAACTATATAGAAAGTGTGTGTGTGTAGGAGGATGAGACCTCCGGCAACCGCCACCAGGGCGGGCGTCGGAGGTGTCATCCCCCTACTCCACGGTTTGGAGCGGCGGTAAGTTCGGATTTGGAATCCACTCGTTACAACGGTCCTATATCCATCTGGCGTCTTCTGACGAGTATTATCACGCCGGCGTTATTAATATAAATGAAAATATGTAAAAATAAAAATATGAAAAAAAGAAGTTTTACCCGCTAGGAAAAGTAATCTAAGTCGCGAAAGTTGCGAAGGGAAGTCGAGAGTCTTGAGCTCCCTCCTTATTCTTCCTCTTTCTCTCTCTTCGGCCGTACTTGAACGCATGAGCTAGAAAAAGACAGAGACAGGAACGAAAGCCACACGATCTCTGCTCTTTTTATCTTCGTCTAACACATGCGTTTAAATGGGCTGGGAGAAACAGAGAGAGACAAATCCGCATGGATCCGCTTCTGTTCGGAGCTTTCCTCGGGAAAGAGCCGAGACCTTCACGTGAAACTAACTTGGAGAAGCTTTTCTTCTAGTTAAATTGTTTCTTCTCACTTTTAATACGGAGTTTAAATGCAGTTGGCTATAAAATAAATACTTTCATAATCTTAATAGCGTGCCTTTGCCTATACTGCGAGCAGTGGCGTCGCGTGCCATCTGGCAACAATGGAACTGCTCCATTTAAACTCATTAAATAAATCGAATTTTCCTTGTGCACTGTGCACCCCCTGAATTCGATACTATACATGAGTTTAAATGGATAGAATACATTGTTGCCAAATTGCACGCGACGCCACTGACTGCGAGACAAACTCACGCTTCATCTAGATGGAACTGTAAGAGGCAGCCGTACTAACGTGTAGCGTGCAGTATGAGGCAATGTAGGCGCAGTCTAACCTTTAACCCTTATGAGCTTAAACTATGGGGAGGGGGGGTTTCTGAAACAGCCCCAAATGGTTTCCCTGCGGTAAAAATAATTAAAATGTCATCATGTCATCATGTTGACAGTTACAGCATGAGTTTTGAGACCTGACGTCATCATGTCATCATGTTGACAGTTACAGCATGAGTTTTGAGACCTGACGTCATCATGGCGTCATCATGACGTCAATAATGGCAAAATGTCAGCAATCTATGTTGACGTCATGATGATTTCATGATGACGTCAGGTCTCAAATCTCATGCTGTCAACAAGCTGATTATTTTTACCAGGGTTTTCATCGAGGCTATTGAATTGAATTGAATTGAGGGTGGAGGTGTCCCCATGTGATGGAGCCAAGTCGGCACTCAGGCCTTTAAGTAGGCCCATTGTGCCTCCTCCTAATTTAGAGCAAACGGAGTAACCCTGTCTTCATAATGAAGCACAATAGGTCTCTCATTGTTAAGCTCTTTACATCTTCTGGGTCCAGTCGATCCCAGCCCCAGAGTAAATATCTGCTACTGCTAAAAGCTTCACAGTCACACAAAATGTGAAGAGGAGTTTCCTCCTCTTCACCGCACCATCTACACCACGGGTCCTCAGAGAGTCCCATGATGCTCAGATGACGATTGAGGGTACAGTGTCCAGTTATGAATCTGGTCACTGCCCTGAGCTGGTCCCTACTGAATTGCAGAGTCCCAGTTTTCTGAGGATTCAAAGGCCCCACTAAAAAGGATCGTGAGGCCCTCATCTCCCCTGCTTCCTCCTTCCAGTATTTTAGGTGCTGTTGTTTAAGACAGTTACTGATTTCAGAGGTGACAAGAGCTTTGGGAACTCCAAAGAAGGGTTCCGGTCCGATGGGTCTCGTCTGAGATCCCTTGCGGGCCAGACCGTCCGCCTTTTCGTTCCCATCCACTCCACTGTGTCCTGGGACCCAAACAAGGGTAACCCTGTTTGATAAGGCCAGAGCATTAAGCTCCTGCCTACATTCCCAGACTAGTTCGGAAGCGAATCTAGGTCCCTTAAGGGCCCCTAGAGCCGCACGGCTGTCAGAACAAATGAAGATGTTCCTTTTCCTTTCATCGAGGCTAACAATTACTTTATATTTCAAACTTTGGGTATTTTAAGTAATTGAGTGCATCACCCTAATACAAGTTCAAGGCTATTTTTCATCATACATCACCAATTTTGGATATTTGTGGCTGTTTAAAAATGAAAAAAAAAAAATAAGCCGATACAAAATAAAACATAAACATTGGAAAAAAAGAAATTAGAACAAATTCTTTATTTCTGTTGTACTAGCGGGGACAAAGATACCTGGCCAGGCGTTTTGGATATGCAATACGCAATGGCCAGGCGTTTTGGATATGCAATACGCGTCGCATGCTTGATACCACCCGCCAAGCACATCTAATCTTTCGTTGTGATGAACTTAGCTGGGCTCTTCATTGTGTATCGGGCAGTGCAGAGAATGAATGAGGAATCGAGAGGAGGAGGAGGAGGGGAGGGGGAGGGGGTGCATGGCGACTCGGTGCGGTGGCTGCTTACGTTGCATGAGGCTGTAAACAACTTTTCTTTTGTCAAACGAATTCTTCCAGCTTTTTCCTCTATTTCTCTCACTATTGCCGTTTGGCTGTTCGGCCGGGCCCAGGCGCGCGGCGCTGGCGATCATTGTCATCACAGTTGTCGTTTGAAGCGTGTTAAAGATATAAAATGTCTCAAGCTCTAATTTTGATCGGCCATCGTGGGCTCCTCTTGGTTAAATATTTTCGTCATACTTGATAAAATTTTGATACCTCTTGCCTCTTGGCAGGAGCGTAGCTAGAGATTTTGATCCCCGGGCCCGGGCCCTTTTAAAATGTTAACCCCCCCCCTCCCCCAGTGGTGGCTCGTGAAATGACTCATTCACGGCTTTGTTTCTATCTCTCTTTGTTGACTGTATTTCAATGCACTTCGTCAGTATAGGCTGTAACTTTCCTCCTAAATTGTTTGCTCTTTTTGTCCGTAGGTGCTCATTTCTCTTTAATCTACAATGGTATCTTAAAAAGCAGCAGAAATTTATTATTCTGTAAAATTATTTAAGAGAAAATAGTAAATTCAATACACAAAACACTAGAAAAAGAGAAATGAAAATGGTATGAGGGTTGGGGGGGGGGGTGGTGGTGTTAAACGATTGTGTAATGCCTCGCTTGCAATTAAAAGGGGGGGGCAGTGGCGGCTCGTAAAATGCGATATATCGATGTCCTCTCCATTTAAAACTATAGAAAAGTATCGATTTCTCGGGGGTCCAATTGCCCCCCCCTGACGATCGATACTTTTCTACAGTTTTAAATGGAGTAGCCATCGATATATCGCATTTTACGAGCCGCCACTGCCCCCCCTTATAATTGCAAGCGAGGCATTACACAATCGTTTAACACCACCACCCCCCCCCAACCCTCATACCATTTTCATTTCTCTTTTTCTAGTGTTTTGTGTATTGAATTTACTATTTTCTCTTAAATAATTTTACAGAATAAAAAATTTCTGCTGCTTTTTAAGATACCATTGTAGATTAAAGAGAAATGAGCACCTACGGACAAAAAGAGCAAACAATTTAGGAGGAAAGTTACAGCCTATACTGACGAAGTGCATTGAAATACAGTCAACAAAGAGAGATAGAAACAAAGCCGTGAATGAGTCAGTTTGGGAGTAAGGAATTTTAAACCCCCGCCTTCTCAACTCTTATATGTTTAGTTTTAAAAATTCCAACTTCTTCCTCTACATGTCGTCATACCAACAAATAAACTGACAGAGCTATGGAAGGAGTAGGGATGAGAACCGAAATTAATTTTAGAACCTGTTCCGGTTCCGGTTCCTTGAGAGCACGAATTCCGGTTCCAGGTTCTGGTTCCGGTTCCTTGACAGGATGAATTTCGGTTCCGGTTCCGGTTCCGGTTCCATGGCATCCATGATTTTAGGTTCCGGTTCCGGTTTCGGTTCTGGAACCGGTTCTTTATCGGTTCTTTAATATTTTTAATGATACGGATGATAGTGAAGAAAAAAAAAATAGGAAAATAGAAGAAATTCAATCTCTTGACAAAAATATGTATTTTTGATCATTTTTATTTGTCAGAAAATAAAATTAGGTACAATTTACCATCGTGATAGTTGATTCTGGTGAAATTTACCATCATTTCTTGTTGAGGTCAAAATCAGCTACCATGATGATAAATTGTACCAGTCTTTTTTCTCCGAGAATGTCATGGAAAAAGTTAATGAGGTGGTTAATTAATTTCTATAAGACCTTACAAGAAGTATGCTCTCAAGTACAGCAAAAGTTAGGAATAGAGAAGGAGAGAAAAAAATCTCAGCTGATAAGAACCGAAATGGAACCGCTGTACACTTTCGGTTCTTGGAACCTTACCTGGGGTTCCGGTTCCGGTTCCGGTTTTTTAATCAGATGAATTTCGGTTCCAGGTTCCGGTTCCTTGACAGGATGAATTTCGGTTCTAGGTTCCGATTCCGGTTCCTGGAATAATTTCGGTTCTACCGGTTCTAGGTTCCGGTTCCGATTCCGGTTCGCATCCCTAGGAAGGAGTATATTTTTCGAGAATTTGAGACAAGAGTTAGGCTTTGTATCAAGGGTTTTTGCTTTGGAAACAAAATGAAGTATTCAAAATTTGGGGGGGGGGGGCATAATTTTCGGAAAATGCCGAAAAGCGGGACCAACAACATTCCTATTTTCAAGAGAAATCGGTCGTTGCAAAATCAGGGCCTATATAACGGCATCTTTTCTTTTTATCGAAGTATCGAATTGAAAAGTAGAGGAGGGCATCAATAATGGCTTCTATAATGTATTTTCTTAACATTTAAAAAGAAATAGAAGAAAAGGCTTTCAACCTACTTCCAATTTTCCTCCTCCTTTCCCCCTCCCCCTTTCCTCCCGTCTTTTTTCATATTTTCTTTACCTAGCCGCAGAAAATTATTCCCCCTCTCCCGAGACTTGATGCCCGGGGCGGGACGTCCCCCCTGGCTACGCCACTGCCTGTTGGCCATTTTTTTATTCCCTCCTTCACTATCTCAGGAAGTTATTTTAGTGTTTGAAAATTTAGAATTATGTCATATGCAGCAATTTCATAGTTTCAATAATCGAAGCTGTTGAAATGAAACAAAATAATCGCTGCGTTATATCGTAAGTAGTAGCGGCTCGTGAATGACGATACATATGTATATTCTGTATATAAATTCTCCATTTAAATACATGGAAAAAAAATATTTTTAAGCGAAGCTCAAATGAATCTCTACGTAATCGCACGATACTTTTGCATAGATTCATAAAGGATAAAAATAGCAATCAATAATTGTTCACGAGCTGCCTCTGATCGATTGGCTCCAAATTATATTATTCAAAGTCTTGGATGTATTTTTTTTTTTTTTTTTTTTTTTTTCTTTCTTCCGATTTATATTGAAACGACATGATTTATACAGTAATTTAGGAAGAATATCACCAAATAAATGGGAAGCACGCCACCGGTAAAGAAATTAGAAAAAGAAAAAAACCGACTGGGAGAAAGATCTTATTTCAGAGAGTTCGCCATACACCCAGAATTTCGATATTTTTCAAGAGAGGTGGAACGCATGACGTCAAACAATGTGGCTCTTGCACACTTTTGCTATAAGCAATTTAACATTCGATTCTGCTGTAAAAACTTCGAAAAAGAACAATGGCAGCACTAAAAACTTCCGAAATCCACTCTTAAACTCATATAAACGCTTTTATTTTCGAGGGCGTAATGGTGGCCGAGGGCAGTAACAAGGGGAGATTCCTATATTAACTTCGTCACTCTTTCTATGCTAACAAGGATGATTCACAGAGTAATTAGTCATCAGAGATCCGCGAAATTTTCATTCTGAAATGCCATTAGAATAAAAGTGAGGCCGAAAACTTAAGATTTCTTTCCAGAATTTATAGAAATAAATGAGTTTCAACACAAATCACACTCGTCCGCCATGTTGGGATATAGGACCACAGCGTTGCCTATTGGTGCCGTTAAATTCCAAACTTGCTTCCATTGGCTCTTACGGGAGTTTCCGTTCTAATTGTATTATTCTGTGGTATATAGGTTTGAATTTTGGAAATGCCAGGTTGGGCAATCCTGCAGTTTGATCAAATCCGTTTGAGCGCGTACGGAGCGCTTCAGCCAATCAGGTGCATTGTTCATTTGTTCATTTTTGTCTCTCACCGTTGAGTCTCTCTTTTCGTCCTCACCCTGCGAAACGGGCACCAATTTTCGTGATTAGGGTACTGCATCGGTGGCTTCCATCGTCGCCAAACAAGCAGTTTGGATGTGCGAGATAGTAAAATGCAAGAAAATAAAAGAACTCTGTGAGCCGAAAAGAAAGATGCATTTGGTTTTTAAGAATAGGTCTCATGATTCCGGAGGTGCGATTTTGACCCAAAACACATTGTTTGAATTTGACTTCTGCTGTGACTTTCTGTTGAGAAATGACGTCCACAAAACGCAAGATTTTGCGGAATTTTACACAAGTGTTTCTCCAGAATAAACCATTAGCAATGAAATAAAATAATAAAGAAAGCAATGGAAGGAGTACACGGCTACATGAACCCTGCGTTGAGTTTGCACTGATCGAATTTTTTCACTTAACTTAGGGGTCATTCGGCGATTTCTTCCCAGATCTCGTGAAAGCTTTCAAGAAATTACAGCCCTTTACTTTTTTTAATTTAACTGAAGTTTCTTTCATTTTTTCTTTTTATTTTTTCGTCAAGGGTTACTATTATATCTACCATGTCATAAAAAATAGGTTAATCTTAACTTTGTAGAAATCTGAGTTCCCAATTTTTAGGTTGTAGCTAGATAAGGGGGCTTCACTTTAAAATTTCCTCTTAAGAAGCCAAAATTGTCGACTATTTGGTCCCATTACAGTGCAATGAAGTCATTAATAGAACAGTGCAGAAAAATAAACCTAATGCTTACTGTTTTCTGACGAAGTTTCGGCCTCGTTATTCCCGATCTACTGACCTCAGACCCCTCTCTTAAAAATGTGTGTCGCAGGAACGATTCAGCCCATTAGGTATAATCTCCAAATTTTAATACTACGAATGAGGCAGTTGCAAGGGTTTAAAATTTTGTGTGTTTTAATGAAGAAAATTAAAGTAATTGATGAGCTGAAAACAACAGTGCCTTTGGTTTTTTCCCAAGTGTCTCGGTTTTGGAGAAACACACGTGGAAAGTTGTAAAAAATCGTGAGCGTAGAGACGCCACTACGCGGAATTCCCATTTAAAACAATGTATTGGAGGCCAAAATCTCATCTCCGGAACAACGGGACTTAGAGAGAAACTAAAGGCATCTTTGTTTTTAGCTCATCAAGTATTTTCATTTTCATTACAAAACACATAACATTTCAGACACTTGCAACTGCCCCATTGGATAGATAGTCTTATGAGAATTTGAATGCCATAAAATTGCTTTAGCCTCATTAGTTGTTATGATGGAAGATAGTCACGTGAAGAACAAACCCTATCCATTCCAATTAAAACATATGTCACTCATAGATGGTTCCTCTGCCAATTCATTATCAACACACAAACGAGTTGATTCTTTCACTATGCAACCAATTAAACGTTGATATTTATTTGTTTTATTGAATGAGAAATATCGAATGGGGATTAGTTTCTTCTGAAAGCCTTAAAAATGACATACAACTGAAATGAGAGAGGTTAAGTAAGATTGCATTTGTCCTATTATTTATTTACGGGCCGTAAATTCAATTCGTAAATTCTTTTATCGTCTCCATTTGGCGGGACATCACGCTAAAACGGATGTGATAAAATGACCATTTAAAGAAAATAAATAGATAAATAAGTGAATAGATAGATAAATAAATAAAAAAATGGTTAGAGGTATCTAATAGAAAGATGAATAAATGAAGAAATAAAAAACCTAGACTCTGCATGCGTGTTGAAATTTTTTTCATTACATTTTCGTTTATACGTTGCGTAATTGGGAGACATAGCTCTCGATACAATAACTTTTTCTTGGAAAATTAAGAAACTATGGCTTTCTGAAGAAAAATTAGTTTCCAAAATAACAGCCTTTCTTGGGTGGGGAGGGTTAAAAAAAAAAAAAAAAAAAAAAAAAAAAAATCCTCTCTGAACGAATTTCTGCCCATCATGCCTTTGCCTAGCATCGTCTACTGTCCCCTTCAAAGTCATGAGTAGTGGCCTCAAATTCGCGAGCTTTGTTCTACAATTTACATGATATTTATAATTTCAATTGGATCAAGTTGTTGGTCTTTGCGAGCCTCTCTATCTTTTGCTTCGTTTGCTTTTTCTCTTTTGCTCTTTATTTTTTTTTTTTGGGAAATTTAAATCCTTTAGATGAGAACGGTAGAAATGAAATACTGGGCCCGGCTCTCTTTAGTAGCAATGTTGAACGATTCAATGTGATATTTTGTTGTTCAGTAAATGACGGCCTTGAGTGTTACGAAATCGTGGGAGATTCAGAGTGAAGAGCTTAAAAACATTTTTCATGAAAAAAGTTTTTAATCGAAAAAATCTTAGCTCATAAATTTCGTGAATTGCTGCATTATAGTGAAACTCTCAAGGCTCAAGAGGTCTCCTATGACTGGAGTTGTTTATTGAGGGAGCCGTAAGAATCATTCAATTATTCGACAACAACTGTTTTCTAGCAAGAAGAAAGGAAGAATAAGCCTCTTTCTCCCTTTTTAAAACCTTCTTTTTATGGGAGGAAAGCAGTGGTGGCTCGTGCAATTTGACAACAACGGATTCTCTCTGTTCAAACCTGTAAAATATTCAGTCTTCAGGAGATTCACCGAATCCCAGAAAAATCGATACTTTCGCATAGGTTTAAATGGCACGAAAACAGAGGTGCCAAATAGAACGAACCGCCACTGGAGGAAAGCAAGCGGAAGGTCAATGTCAATTATCAAAACGAGGAGACATTAACACACTATTTAGTAATACATACTAAAAATCTGTGAACATTCGTCCTCTTCATGGAGATGGGGGGGGGGGGGGTGTGTTGAGTCGTAACAAATTAAGAATAAGCAGATCCTCCAATAAAGTATGGCACTTTCAAATACACATGAAAGATGTCAATGCTATACGACCGAGAGTAAATTTATAATTACAGCGCATTATAAATAAGAGGCTTGAATAGAAAATACGAGCGCACAAGCAAGCATGAGGCTATGAGGCTATAAGGCTGTTGCTTTGAGCGTCCGAAAACCAAAACTGTCGAATTCGAAGGCAAAGAAAGGTTACCGCAGTAGTTTGACTGACTGATTTGATTTACAATCATATCTCGACACTCACGCCAATGCCCTCCTCCCTCCCCCACCACACTTGCACTGATTCCACTGATTCCGGTCTCCAGCTCATTGAGTGTTGAACACAATGAAAGGTCCGGCCTTGCTCACGTAACAACGCATTGGCAGTGTTTGACGGGTGGTATCAAGCATGCGTTGCGTATTGCATATCTAGGCCATTGCGTATTGCATATCCAAAACGCCTGGCCAGGTATCTTTGTCCCCGCTAGTACATTACCAATTTAAGGATAAAAACGGTTATTTTCGGAAAAATGTCGATTCCAAAAAAAAACGCAACGGCGAAAGGCTTCACAGCTATAGTAATCAAAAATAGGAAAGACACTGATGCCAAATTGCACGAGCAATCACTGGAGTTTCTGAAGTCATGAATAAAAGTGGCTGTTAAAACTATAAGAATGGAACCATTGATGTGTTTCGCCTTATTTCAATCATAAGACCTATCATTGCAATAGTCGTCGCGCTTGAATCTACACGAATTCCGATCGTCTCTATGGAATTCCGATTATTTCTATGGGAAATAAAGGGCGGGAATATCCTATCGGAAAATTCTTTGTAACAATCGGAAATTTTTCTCAGTGTAACGAGTGCACTGAAAAAGTGGAAGGGTAAATTTTACCTTCAAGGGGCTCCAACATTATGTGTAGCTATTTGGCTGTTCAATACTAACATCACGACGGTTGAATGGTACAGGACCTTTCGGTATTCTTTACAATCATCCGGTTAATATTTATAGTCATTCGGTTACTATTCACGATGGCTCTTTTTTAAACCATCCAAATTGCTGCACTATGTAGGAAGCATCCAAGGGTAAAAAAATACATTGCTGCCGTTTTGCATATAATCAATGACATGTTTCAATTCATCAATGGTTCCACCGGTTGAGGAAAGATTACACAGCTTAGTTCAGTTCATTGGTGTGAAGCATGAAAACACTCGCACCTGTAATATTTTTTCAACCGGTAGAGTTGTCGATGACTTAAAAAACTTACTGATATTTTAATAAATCAAATGTCGATATCACCGATTGAGGAAAGATCACAGATCAGAGTATTATCTGTACAGTACAAAGACATACAATAAACTGAACTGTGTAATATTTTCTCAACCGATGGAATTATCGATGAATCGAAAAATACTTTTAACGGGTCTGTTGCACACTTCGGCTACAGCGTTTTAAAGTATCAATTTCTATGTAAAAAGCCGAAAAAATAACAATGGCAGCATCAGAAAACACTAAAATTCTGTATTAAACTCACAAATTGCGAAAAACACTAGACACTATTCACCCCTGTATCTTTCCACCACGTGCACGCGATATTTCGCAAAATTAGCGCGGCACATTCAAATAAACACGGCCGACTGTCATCACAGCTGACTTCGTAAACAAATAAACAGAAAACACTGACGGCGTCTGTTCGAATTCTTACGTTTCAATGTCTTCAATTCCTCACAAAAAGTTGTGAAAGGTACGGAAACTGATATTTGTGTCGAAAACTTATCAAAATGAAACAATAGCACACAGGAGTTCCAAGGATGATTCCAACTTCGATCATCATGCTTGAAACCCTTGTGTGTTATTGTTTCACTTTGATAAGTTTTCGACACAAATATCAGTTTCCGTATACCTTTCACAACTTTTTGTGAGGAATTGAAGACATTTAAACGTATGAATTCGAGCAGACGCCGTCAGTGTTTACTGTTTATTTGTTTATGAAGTCAGCTGTGATGACAGTCGCCCGTGTTTATTTGAATGTGCCGCGCTAATTTCGCGAAATATCGTGCACGAGGTGGAAAGATACAGGGGTGAATAGTGTCTAGTGTTTTTCGCAATTTGTGAGTTTATTACTGAATTTTAGTGGTTTCTGATGCTGCCATTGTTATTTTTACAGCTTTTTACATAAGAATTGATACTTTAAAACGCTGTAGCCGAAGTGTGCAACAGACCCATTATACGCAAAACGGCAGCTCTGATAAAATGTACCCTTCCAATTTTTTCAGTGTGGACGTGACAACACTGCACCGGTTTATTCAGTGGTTAAACGAATGAATAAACAAAAGAGTGCGAATCTACGAGGGTGTGTATTTGCGTAAAAGAGTGTGAGTGTGTGAGTGTTGGAGCTGGGGAGCGGGGGTGGGGGTTGCAAATTAAGTTTCTTCTCCCTCATTGTCAGTCAGGAGTTGTATCGAGAAAACGCTTCGCCTCCTCAATGCACATGCACTCGCCTCGCTTGCCTCCAATTCAGTGCTGCCATTTCACATATAATTATAAGCATCTTTCCTATTCAACTCGATGAAATTTTTTTCGAACTTCTCGCTAGATTTGGCAACACTGCTCTGATTTGCTTCTCGTTCTCGCAACTCGCTACTTGCTGCCCTACGGCTAACCTCTCGTCCGCTTTGCTCTGCATCTACGCTCGTGCTTTAAAAAAAAAAGGGGAGAAAAAAAGAAAACAAAACAAACAAAAAAAAGAGAGAAAAAAATCGAACGCTTCGCATGCTTCTCGAATGTCAAGCAAAAGGCTAATTTTGCATAGAGAGATAGAGAGAGAATAGAGGAAAAAGAACAGTGGGGACGTGTTTCTTTTTTATTGAAACTTGTTCGCTTGTTCGACGCCCTCTCTCTACTCCTCAAGCCACGCCTCATCATGTCCAACTCTATTTCCCTTTGCATGCTTTTGTTACAATCAAATCTTCATATCCATGTATCGGACTGATTTCACGAGGATTTTATTCGAGCCGAATGATTATAAGAAAGCAAAAATTGTTAAAAGAGTGGTTCTGCAGACATTTGCGCTACCAGAACAAACTTAAAGTTTAAAAATTTTTTCTCAAAAGTTTTTGAAAATTTTGTCAGTTCGCCTCAAATTTGAACGCTGACATCGAATCTGATAGCTTTTGGAACGAATTTCCATTAATTCCTCTTGAATCTAGCTTTCCTAGAACATAACCTCAAATTCATAAGAGCACTAAGTTTTATGGAAAAATTTACTTCTCAAGAGAAAAAGTGGATGGAAAATGGATTTAAGAGGGCGTTCATAGTTATTATCAGAGCGTACGGTTGAAATTCCGCACTTTTAATGAAGCTTTTGAGACCTTTTATCTTGTTCAACTCATAGAAGCACACAAAGTCTTTGGTAGCGCAAATGTCTGCAGAACGTAAAATCCCATGCAATTTTCAGCCGAGCGAGGGTAACCTAACCTCTGGATAAACTGGAGCTACACCGCTACACAAGGAAAATGATAAGAATTGTTTATTGTTGCTTGGCTTGAAAAGGAACAGGTGCAATGATAAAAACAATAATTTTTGTGATTACATGAAATTTTGAATGTCCTCTGGCATCATTTTTGTAAATCGTTGCAAAAGGTTTCGGGCATCGCAGGTATGGAGGCTTGTGAAAACAGAGCAAGTCACTCGACGGCAGACTTCTGTTGTGCCTACCAAGGACAGTACGGAGCACATACCTTTTGTAGGCAGCAATGTCTAATTGTTGAGCATCTGCCTTCAATGCTACAATCAAAAGCAAGAGCCACTCCACAGATGGTCACCATTGCGAGCATGATGACAAAGAGCTGATTGATTAATTTCATGATATGCTGCAATGAAAAAAAAAACTCAGTACTATGTAGCATTAGTTTTAGTTAAGCATTGCATCGTAGTTTTGCCCGAGCACATCTAAGTCTGCCCGGGCGTACCTAATTTCGCCCGGGCAAACCTAGGCTCGCTCGGACAACTAGATCTGCCAGTAACATACAATACATACCTTACTGTTTCCACGAATGCTCAGAAACGTCACCAAAAACCTAATTTTCTTCAACGATATCATTCTCTTGTTCAACCAATAACACATAACTTTATAGTCAATGACTTTTCATTCCTTTGAAAATTGAAATCTTCACATTAACAAGGAAAATGATAAGCATTGTTTATTGTTAATGGGTCTGTTGCAAACTTTTGCTACAACGATTGAGAGTGTATAATCTATTGTAAAATCGCCTAAAAAGTCCATTGGTGGCATCAGAAAGTCATAAAATGCAGTAATAAACTCACAAGAGGCGTTTAATTAAATCAAAGATGGCGGTAAAATATCGAGCAATCTGTATGTATCCACCTTTAACATCCAAGGATTGCCAACGTTGACAACCTCGCAGCCTCAGAGGTTATGTGTTTATTTACGTTGTGATTGGGTGTGATCGATATTGTGAGGTTGGCAATCCTTGGATGTTCATGGTGCATGCATACAGG
Organism: Trialeurodes vaporariorum; assembly: GCA_011764245.1. NCBI lineage: Eukaryota > Metazoa > Arthropoda > Insecta > Hemiptera > Aleyrodidae > Trialeurodes > Trialeurodes vaporariorum. The sequence continues at coordinate 34,635,106 of VMOF01000013.1, read as the reverse complement.
TTGCTCAATATTTTACCGTCATCTTGGATTTCATTAAACGTCTCTTGTGAGTTTATTACTGCATTTTATGACTTTCTGATGCCACCATTGGACTTTTCACGCGATTTTACATGATATTGAACATCCTTTGGCTCTGTAGCAAAAGTTTGTAACAGACCCATTGGCTTGAAAAGGAACATGTGCAATGATAAAAACAATAATTTTTGTGATCACATGAAATTTTGAATGTCTTCTGGCATCATTTTTGTGAATCGTTGCAAAAGCTTCGGGTATCGCAGGTATCATAAGTGGCGATAGCCACCAGGCCAAGTCCAAAACCCCCGAGCAAGAAGGTGGCGTCCGCGGACACTTATTATACACCGATCAGTTCGTTTTTGTCGATTTAAGCGTTATATGATCTGTTGCCTAGGATTCCAAGAAAACCGCCCATTAAAACCCCATAACACCTGGTACTGTTCGATTCGTCTTGAGGTGTACATGTGCCGCTCACTAATTAGATTTTCAATCGGATGAGTAACAACGGAGATATTTCCAAAAAACATCGATTTATTCGCGTTTTTTTTGCCTCTTGCCGATTCACTTTTGCGTTTCGCACCCTCGTTTTTGCGCACAGATAGCGGAATAACGGTAGATGAAACCCCCATATAACCTGATATAGAAAGATTCGTTAGGCTTTTCTGAAGGGCATAGGCCAGGTCTCGTTGAATTTTGAGCAATATCAAGGAAGATATCTATGATTGAACTTAGCGTAAATTCAGAATTTTTGCGTTTCGGCCGCTCGTTTTTTGCGCTCAGATTGCGGAATAACGGCAGATGAAACCCCCATATAACCTGACATAGAAAGATTCGTTAGGCTTTCCTGAGGGGCATAGTCCAGGTCTCGTTGAATTTCGAAGTGTATTAAGGGAGATATCTATGATTGAAATTAGCGTAAAATCGCCATTTTCCATTCGAACAGCCAACCGTTTCGCCAGATAGATTCGAGGAACTCGCTCAGTGCCAGGATGGATAGAGAATGAGAGAATGGACGATTGGGAGAGAACGAATTTCTAGCTGCGCAGCATATGTGCGCGTCGTGACTCGTGATCTGTTTATTGTCTGTTTCGTTGCTGTTCGTTTTATTAATAGTGGTTTTCAATCAACATTATTATATTATATAGATTGTCTGTACATAAAATTCCTTCTATTTTGAATACTCTTCGATCGATTAGTTTATTCCTTAGTTCTTATTTTCTCTGCAAATCTTGGCAGATCAGAGGGCAACAGCACAATTTGACATTTGAGGTTATTCACGCAGTTCTGTTTCATAATTTAAAAATATTATTGTTCAATCGTGGTTCAATACTTTAATGAAAGTGCAGTGATGTTTGTTAAAAATCCGCTCTTTGTAAGCATGCCATCTCCGGGTAACTTTCTTGGAAGCCTCTGAAGTTTCCAAAGTGTATTTTCAAAGAATTGGTATTGTTGTCTTGTGCTGTGCTTGTGCGCTTGTAGAAGTGTTGACAAATGCTGTCCGTACGATTATATATGATTTTATCTGTTGCTTCTGTTAGCAATGTATATTCTGAGATCAGGCAACTCCAATGAGCTCCTAGTCTTAGAATCCCTATTATTAGCAGATTGCTGTTTCTACATTGATCATCAATTCCTTCAAAGAGATTGCAAGAAGTGCTAGTTTGCTCACTGTTACAAATCAATCAAGTGTTAAACAAGTAAGTCTCTTTTCCACCTCCAACCCTTCTCTAACTCTCTTAGTGTCAAATAAAGGATACTATATAGTTCTTACAGAAGAGCTCACATTATCTGAGTATATACCGGGTTCTGACAAGTAGCGTTGCTCGCTATACTGAAGAACACAGAGACAAACTTATTTGTTGACAACGGGTCAAAACCTGTTCCGACGCATTAGCGGATATAGGGGGGGAAGGGGGCGGTCGCCATTCCCCCCTTCGTTCGGCCCAAAAAATAGGGGAAAAGGAAGGGGAAAACAATGAGGAAAAAAAGGAAAAGGAGGTCTCCGGGGGGTGAAAATCTCAGGTTAGCCCCCCCGTTCGCTACGGCTGGACCCACCAATGTGCTGACCAGCTGCAAAACAATGCCCGTTAAAGCAATTTTGCAGGCTACTTGCCACATTGCTACTTTCCAGAACACCTCTCTCATAATATGTGAGCTCTTGTGATGGTGTTAGTCAAGACCTGTGATAATTTTTTGTAGAAGATTAGAATTTTGGAAGCACTCTGATGGGAGATACTGTTTATGTTAGGAACCAGAGCTGTTGCGTGTACTTTGGCAACAACGTAATACATCCATTTAAACCCTCGTAAAGGGTCAAACTTTTGAGGATGCACAGTGCACTCCCTCAAGTCAGTACTTTACATTAGTTGGAATGGATGGAATACAGTGTTGCCAGATTTTTACTGTTCTTGTTGCACAAACCAGTTCTTGTAAAACCTGATGAGCTATACCGTCACAACTCAAACGTTATTTTGCAATTTTACTTGAGTGTGTCTTTAAAACTGGGAGACCCAAGAGGAAGACCGTATTGAAATCTTTGGTTTAAGCTCACCAATGACTTCCGAATAACAATTATAACCACTAGTAAAGAATGATTAAATACATAGACTCAAGCTCTATTCCTTGGCGTAAAGACATCCGTGTTCTCAGCTCGCTGAGTACTAAGTAACTTACATTTTTTTAATTTTTAAAGTCACGCATTACTGATCCTTGATCTTTTCCAAAAACAATTTAAACTTTAAGCTCTATACCTGCTGAATTTCAAATATTGTCGCTTTAATAATATTAATAGTGCAAAACTATTATTAGTAAAGTATCAGAAACAGTTTAGTATTTTGAAATTCTTAAAGGGAATTTTTTTCCTCGTGTAGAATTGACTTAGCTTTTCATCAGTGACATTCAAATTAAAGGGTTAGGTAAAGCTTAAAGAAGAAAATCATTGCAACTTAGCTTTTTTTTCTACTATTGCTTGTAATAAGAAAAATAAAATGAAAAGAGGGGGGAGGGATTGCGCTTGCTATTTCATTCTGCTCTATTGATGTGCCTTATGATGGACTCAACTTTATTATAATCATTTCTTTAGAAACACATCTTTGTCAAAATATCTCTTTATGACTGACCCACCTAAACCTCAACCCCTTAACATAGGAATAAATCGCAAAACCGGCCTGATATCTTTGACCAAAACTATCAGTAAACCTCAAGTAAACTCGTGGCGGCCAAGGTCCAAAAACTTCTCCAAACCTCTCCCGTTTACTACCTTCCTCTTTCCTACCTCAATCTCCTCTCTTTAAAAACTTTTCTTTCAAAATCTGTTATTTTAACCTTACCTGAGAGATGCATGATTGTGCGTGAGGTCTCTCAGATTCAACTTACAAACTAGCTGATATCAAAGCGACCAAGTCCCCTCCCCTCCCCTCTTCCCACCCTTTCTACTCCTGTGTTTCTTCTAGCCCCCTACCCGTTCTGATTTCAGCCTGAGATTTTATCTCTGATCTTCATTATTCCGAATAATCATTACAGTCTGTTGGCTGCGCTCAACGCAAACCATTGCATAACTCATAAATTGCAGGCGCATGAAAGTGCAAAGGATTTAATGCCCAAAGGCGCTGATATCCGAAGAACCAAGTCTAATTTTTTGTACCTACCGCACCTTTCTTCTGCTTCCTCTTCTACTTCATCCTCTTGCTATAGTTCACCCACCAAAAAGAAAAACAAATTAAAAAAAAAATCAGAGAAACAACTTGGCGTTGACCTGCCAACTTAGAGTTTACTAATACCATATTAGCTTTTGCGGTTCAACGCCAAGTTGTTTCTCTGACTTTTTTTTTAATTTGTTTTTCTTTTGGTGGGTGAACTATAGCAAGAGGATGAAGTAGAAGAGGAAGCAGAAGAAAGGTGCGGTAGGTACAAAAAATTAGACTTGGTTCTTCGGATATCAGCGCCTTTGGGCATTAAATCCTTTGCACTTTCATGCGCCTGCAATTTATGAGTTATGCAATGGTTTGCGTTGAGCGCAGCCAACAGACTGTAATGATTATTCGGAATAATGAAGATCAGAGATAAAATCTCAGGCTGAAATCAGAACGGGTAGGGGGCTAGAAGAAACACAGGAGTAGAAAGGGTGGGAAGAGGGGAGGGGAGGGGACTTGGTCGCTTTGATATCAGCTAGTTTGTAAGTTGAATCTGAGAGACCTCACGCACAATCATGCATCTCTCAGGTAAGGTTAAAATAACAGATTTTGAAAGAAAAGTTTTTAAAGAGAGGAGATTGAGGTAGGAAAGAGGAAGGTAGTAAACGGGAGAGGTTTGGAGAAGTTTTTGGACCTTGGCCGCCACGAGTTTACTTGAGGTTTACTGATAGTTTTGGTCAAAGATTAAGGTATACGTTAGAAAGCCTCAAATTAGATATGAATCTCACATGGTGGCAGCGTAGCTCCACCATTACGTCTTAAATGAAGTCATTTTTTTGAGTCTGCGAGTGAATTTCGTAATTTTTTTCGTGTGTCTTTAATTTTTGCTTGGATTATATATATATATGTACTTAAGAATAAACTATTCAATCGCTCGCGGCAAAAGTTAACGACAGCTCCATTGTGCTGAGACAACATTTCGGAAAAGTGGTAAGTTTCGTTTTTAGTGTCAAACATTGCACCCTCTGCAGTTATAGTAGATAAGTAGACTACGTATTCCTTGGAAAATTCACTTAAAAGAGGATCTATTTAAAACGAGAATTAGAATTAACAGACAAACTATATTACCGGAGCTCAGTGGCTTGGCGACCCGCTGCAAAGAATTGAGTCTGAACGAGAGTCAAAACAACTACCTCGATTCAAGTCAACCACTAGAACAAGTGTTCGATGCTTATACATCGTTTGACTATAAAAAAAAAAAAAAAAAAAAAAAAAAAAAAAAAAAAAAAAAAAAAAACAAGTTGGAACTTGCAACACTGGAACAGTGTTAGCAAAGAGAGCATGAGTGTCGGCCGTAAATCATTGTAAGTGTGGAGTTCCATATTGATAGTACAAAACTGCGACAAAGTCAATCGCAACGCTGCATTTGTGTTTGTATAACAGTGATCGCTGTAAAAATAACTGGATAGGTCAAAGTGGGAATGAAAATTTACTTATAGCGTGTTGAAACAGTTGTTCACGAGGCGAGGTGAATACTGTGATTTTGAAAATCGATTTCGATAGTGATAGTTCCTTTAAAATCGGATGACGCAATACCAATCCTAGCAAGCCGCAAAGTCTAGTTTAGTTATTTGGGACTTTTTTAGATTTCTCTCGCCTGAACCAAAGTCATCAGGAAGGAAATTCTTAATACCAATCCTAGCAAGCCGGAAAGTCTAGTCTAGTTATTTGGGACTTCTATAGAATTTTCCTCGCTTGAACCAAAGTCATCACGATGGAAATTCTTCGTCTTTATGGTTTCAGCTCTTTTTGTCTCAGATTAAAAAATGAATGTTAATATTGATCAAATGTCATCCGACACTCATCAAGGCCCTTAAGGAACGTAATATGAATTTGAAAAAAGCTCATTCGATTTTTAAGGGAGCTTAAACGGTCCATGAGAGACGAAATTCGCGGATACAGAGTATCCACAGCTTATTTCAATGTTCGATCTGACAAGACCGTGCGCCTTTGAAAAATCGATATCTCGATAGTGAATCGATGTATTGCAATTCGGTTTGCACCGGTCGAAAGCGCTTGCTTGTGACTGACAACCTCGAAAATTTCAGATCCATCCGAGTTTATTTAATGACCTTACAGGACCTCTCGCGGCCGCAGTTAGACATTTCTTGTCAGAGTTACGCTGAAACGGGGAGTAGTTTGATATTTTTAATAAGTCCCCCTAAGATGATATTTTTTGGCTCGAAACTGCATTGAGCCCTCTCGGGACATCATTGGGACCCGAAAAAAAGCGGAACCGATATAATACGGCACACGACTGGTTCGTGAGAGACGAAATTCGCCTTTTTCCAGCCTCCAGCGCCCCTCTAAGGTCGATCTGACAAGACCGCACGCCTTTGAAAAATCGATATCTCGAGAACGAATCGATGGATTGCGCACTGCGGTTTGGATTGGGCGGTAGCTTCAGCTTTTAGATAATTCTTGAAAAAAATTCAGATCCATCCAAGTTTTTAAACGGATCTTATGGGCCCTCCCGCGGCCGCAGTTAGACATTGTACGTGAGACTTACGCTGGAGTTGGGGCCACGCCCCCCCCCCCGATATAGACTTTATCGGTCCGACATTTGTCAGGGCCCTTAATGAACTTCATGTGAACTCAAAAAACTCACATATGACTTCTCACGGCGCATGCTAGGTCCATGAGAGTCGAAATTCGCGGATTTTAGAGAATCTTAGATTTCTGACCCTATACCGCGCGCCTTTGAAAAATCGATATCTCGAGAGTAAATCGATGTATCGCAATTCGGTTTGGACCGATCAAAAGAGTAAGCTTACCGGTACTCGCCGTTAAAATTTTGGATCCATCTGATTTCATTTTGAGACCTTACTTGAGTTACTTGGACCCCAGTTGGAATTATTTTTTCGGAGTTACGCTGGCAAGGGGGTCGCTCCCTCTCTTGGAAAACTGTGGAGGGGGCCCTTTGCTGGGGCATACATTCTATTTTTCACTTTTTTTTTTTTTTTTTTTTTTTTTTTTAATTTTATATTTGTGTCTAATCTAAGTTGGGGGAGGAGGAGGAGAGTACCTGCAAGTCCACCGGCAATTTACTTTTGATAGTGGCTGCGGGTCGAGGGTGCGGATTGCGGACTTTTAACTTGTTGTGGGGTTTACAGGGTGGCCGTGTCTAAACTTATGAGAAAAGAAGGCAACCACAGACCGAAAGAACGTTCAATTTCTGGTTCAGAGACCATGGACAAAGACATGGGCACCCGCAAAACAATTGCCCGGAGGGGCAACTTTTTGAATGTCAATGGAAGGTCTAGGGGACACCACCTAGAGACGGGCAAGTCTAGAGAACCCCCCCCCCCACTTCCGCCCAAAATAGAAAATAAATCAATTATCCTTCCAAATGGTAGAAATTGTAAGTGATTGTAGCATGTAGTTGTATCAAAAGTAATTCTATTTTTGACGTGTTTGATATTATGAATAAAGTGACAGCATCAGATGATAGAAATAGTAAAAAGCTGAGTACAACTATTCCTTCTTTATTTTCATTGTCCTGATGAATTCTAAGAGTTAACCTATTTAAATTAACAAAACCAAAACTCTTGCCTATACATTCTCTAATCATGTAATTATCGACCAGAGGATTCTGAATTTTCAAGGAAGTTCGCTAAATTCTCGTTGCCAACGGTAGTTGCCAATGTAGACACGTTCATACTAGTAGATTTTAAAACTTCTTTCGGCGAGGGAGATGACGGGTGGGAAGGATGATGTCGTCTGAATCAGGAGGGGGTGGGGTAAAAATCAGGGGAGGTCTAGATCTGGGGGAGAGGAATCCTGAAACTGGGGGGCGAGCTGTATAGTGGCAAGGGGTGGTTGGGCACCACTGCTTAGGGGGGGGGGCTACTTCCCGCCCTGCCCCCCCTAAATTACGCCCCTAATTAAAATTGTAAAGTAAACTAAGAATAAAGTTTGTTAACTCTTACTCCTTTCGTTATTATTTGATCTTCGAATGTTCCGATTCTTTTTTATTGTAAAGTTTTGATTTTTCTGAATTAGGGGGGGGGGCGCCCATTGACAGATAAGGGAGAAAGGTAAGTGTAGGAATTTGCACGGGAATCCGGCATAGTGTGCCGCAAAAATTACTACCAATGGCGGATCCAGAAAATTCTTTTAGGGGGGGGGGGCTTCACGCCTATGAATTTTCAAATTTGCAGGGAGGAATTTATGGGATTTTTTCTGTTGAAAAAAGGCAAAGGCTACCGTGAGTTGGGGGGGCGTGCCTTTCCCGAATCCGCCGCTGATTACCATGTAACACTGAGCCACGATGACCGATGTCGCATAAAACCAGGTAGAAGACCCGTGGCGGGCGTGGCATCCGTGATGGCTGTGAAATTGGGATGAAGTAGATGGACACACATCATTCATGCAATCTGCACAACGCGGCAAGCAACTGTTGTAGGCGTAGGTGCAGTAGTTCGTGGGGAGGGCAAAGAGGACGGGAGGTCGTCGCAAAACCATGGACGAAGATATAACTAAGGACTGCCGACTGTTGTTAGTCCTGTTTTGCTCTCGACCCCAGCGCTCCAAGCAGCGGTCAGCTGAACTACTCTTTCAAGTGAGCGATCCTGGCGATGTGTCCATGCTCACATGCTGTGCTACTGCTAAAACCGTTGTTGGAGTTGGTCTGTTATGGCATGGCTGTCAACTGTTGTCGGCGACCCAAGAGGATCAGATAACTCAGTATCTCAATGGAAGATCGAAAGCAAGGGAAATCCAGAATCAACTTTGGACAAGGTAACAGAAATCATCAGCAAATTAAAAGAGTCGCCTGATCTCTACTAATAAAACAAATGTCTATGTACTCTTTCTTGTTTGATTCCGTTTTGAGGTTAACTGTGGTGTATAGTATTTCAGTCCTTGATTAATCATTTTCGACAATTCAGGAATCTTTCAAGAAATACTCCAGACGTTTGCTTTTTAGCGGATTTTGCTTCCTTTTAATTCGCTGATCATTTGTTCCCTTCGTTCAATCGTGATTCAAATTACCTACACGGTATACATTTGCGGGAAGGCATGGGAGAAAGGGAGCCGGAGCGGCCACCGCTGCAGCGGTTCGCTTTTAGTTGACCCTTACTGCTGCTTGGAGCGCTGCGGTCGCGCTCGAAAACCCGCTAACAGGTTTTAACACGGGCGGAGATAGGAAGTCGGCAGTTCTTAGTTATATCTTCGTCCATGGCTCGGAATGGTCTTAAAATTTTCCTTAGGATTTGATCTAGAACGCAACGTTCTTACATTTTCGAAAAGTTAACTCTAGCTCTCGCAATTAACGATTAAAGGCGGAAAAAGCATGGTTTCAGGACCGCGGAACAGTGGCGTTATCTAGCGGATGAGAATCTTACTACAGGTCGCTGAGGATTCACCTTAAAACGCAACGCCGATCGCGTTCCCCAAACGAACTCTTTTAGCGGACCGAAACATCAACAATAACAGGATTGGAAATTTGAAATCATCTAAATGCATTTTAAATCGCAGAATACACGAAACATGGACACAATCCTCTGATATAAAACCCCAATATCTCATACAGAAAATTTCGTTGAAGTCTGATCCAAATTAGTAACGTAATTACATTCCCAAAAATGCTTAACCTCAATCTTGGCCAAAAACTCCCGCCACAAAGAAAAAGCGACAAATTGGGAGGACACCGGATTGGCGGAATCACATGGGTCAATCGGTCCTCGAGGACCCGTTCTCGATACTGAAACCAAGCGATCCCCCGAGCGGACCCCCGAACCATGCCGTTCCTATAAGAAAAGCATTATTGACCTTGTAGAAACGATTTCAATAGAGCATGACACTCATGCTCTAAAAAAACTAACTCAGCAGTTATAGGCACGGTCATGATGGATGACAGATTATGAGTTCAGAGCCGTGTGAATTTTCTTCGTCAATATTCAAACAGCTGATGCTCAAGCTCTCATGACAAATCTTTGAGAGAAAACACAGTTGTTTATATTGAACTTAAAAAAAAAAAAATTATCTGTACGAAGTATCGAAAGCTTTTAGTTTACTTGTCAATACCTATTAGAAAAAAAAATTGTGAAAAAAGGAAAAGTCAACAACGCAAAGAAAACAACACACAGGGTCACAGGTGTGGACAAAATGTGGGTGGTGTAAGGTCTTGACGTTTTCAGATTTCCTGACCACATTTTTTGCTATTCGAATATGGAATATTTTGCTAGAAATATCTCAAAACTGTCTTTAGGACCGGCCAGCGGACCAGCGGCGGCCCAGGCAATTTGGCAACCATGCTTATTTGCCATTTAAACATATGAAAAAGTATTGATTTATTGGATTGGGGGTGCAATTGCACCTCCTCAAGATCGATTGTTTTACATAGGTTTAAATGGAGAGAATACGAGGTTGCCACATTGCACGAGCCGCCACTGCCGTGGACTGATGGCCCATTTGACTGAATAACTATTGCTATACCCGCGGGCTTAGATTCAAACCATGGGCGGATACAGGGAACTGTCTTTCTCTCTCTCCTCCCATTTGAAAACGTGCGTTAGAAAAGGACAGAAGAGGAGGCCAAAGTCACGTGATGGCCCCCTCTGCTGTCCTTTTCCAACACATAAGTTCAATTGGAGGGAGAGAGAGAAAGACAATTCCCTGTATCCGCCCTTGATTCAAACACTATATGGTGCAACAGAGGCAACCAACTCACCGTAAATCAAAAGCGGTCAGAATATGGTGAATCGGATATCCTTAGCTGACTTTTAAGGCTTTGCTAACCTGCAAATCAACCTCCAAATGTACCTTTTCGCCTCGTAACACGTAAACGTAAACGTAAAACTTGTGCAAGAACGATGTACGAGGGTATTTTGGAAAGTGAAGATACTCTCAAACTCTGTACAAAAAGATGGTGAAAGGTCAAGGTTATGGATTAAAAAGGTATGCTCATCTGACTTCGCGCTACAAATTCAGTGGCGCGCAGTTCAAATTCACTGCAGGCAAGATGGCCGGCAAAAGCAGAAAGCGTATACTCTTTACAGAAAATATTGGGCTGCTCTCTGCAGGAAAGCAGGAAACAACCCAATGTTTTCTGCAAAAGAGTATACACTGAAAAAAAAATCAGCTAAATTAACTAATTTCAACTTAAAAGTATGGACACCACTTAAAACTGTTAGTTTGACTATTTGAATTAGTAAAATTAACAGTTTTAAGTGGTGTCCATACTTTTAAGTTGAAATTAGTTAAATTTAGCTGATTTTTTTTTCAGTGTACGTTTTCTGCTTTTGTCGGCCATCTGGCCTGCAGTGATTTTGAACTACGCGCCACTGAATTTGTGGCGCGAAGTCAGACGAGCATACCTCTTCTATAACCTTGGTGAAAGGTATCAATCAACCAACCAACGATTGCACTCGGAAGAAAGAATCAGAATTTTAGTGCATGCAGTGTTTGAATTTTCTCCTGCTGAAGAATGAGAAGTTTAGGGTGTGGTACTATATATATGTGCATTCGATAATTTTTAAAAAGCGAAATGCGATTTGTAATCATTTTTTTTGTGATCAAAAGCGAAAATTTGACATTCTTTCGATGTCGACCCGCTTCTTTAATATATTTTATCTTGTGCTTAAATAGGAAAAACGCAGAGTTGCCAATTAAAACGGAAGATGTAAACGCAAACAAAAATTTGAAGAGAAAGTGTTGAAATTTAAATAGATGTTCCATTCAGTATATTTTAATGCCTCTTTTCACAGTACGTTTACTTAGCTACATAAATTGTCTACTCATTTTTCAACAATGCGTCTACAGATTTGGAAAATAACCTTCATACCTACAATGGGGCTTTCGCAAACTTTTGTTGTGAGCAAATGAATAGTCCATTGTGATTTAAGAATCAGCGAACATCACAAAAATCACACTGAGAAAGTCTATAATTTAGTAATAAACTCTCATCTGCTGTAACAGCAAGTTTGTGATGGCGGCTCAACACAGGTATCATGGGAGATTCCTGTCTATTATGTCGCTTTCTCCACGGAAACACAGAGATGCCTCAATATACATAGATAGGAATCTCACATGATTACTGCGTTGAGCCACCATTAAGCCCGAATCTTAGAGGGAATTTTGTGATTTTTAAGTGAACTCATTGCAGTGGCGTCGCGTGCAATTTGGCAACAATGTATTCTATCCACTTAAATTCATGTAAAAGATCGAATTCAGGGGTGGCACTGTGCACAAGGAAAATTCGATATATTTAATGAGTTTAAATGGAGCAGTTGCATTGTTGCCAGATGGCACGCGACGCCACTGACTCATTGTCACTTTTGCAGGTTCTTAAGCAAGAATCAACTCTTCAATCCACAACAGAAACAAGCAGATAGTTCTGACACTACAGTGTCAGAGAAGGCGCACCTTGAGCAAATTTGGTCCTCATGAGTCAAATTCCATTTCCACCATCTCAAAAATAATGTGTCCAGCAAAAAACCGGGTCCGAACCTGGATGCGGCGAGTGGGTAGGGGTTAGGACCACTACATACGATCTTATATGGGACAAACCCTTCGAATATTCCACCAGCTCAGAAAAAATTGTCCAGCAAAAGTGAGGGTCCGAACCTGTGTGCGGCGAGTGGGGGGGGGGGGGGGGTAGTGGAACCCCTACAGACAATCTTAGAACAATCCCTCCGAATTTTCCAACATCTAAAAAAAATTGTCCAGCAAAAGTTAGGGTCCGAACCTGTGTGCAAGAGTGGAGGAGGGGGGGGAGAACCATTACGGACAATCTTAGGACAATCCCTTCGAAATTTCTAACAACTCAAAAAAATTGTCCAGCAAAAGTTTGGGTCCGAACCTGTGTGCGGCGAGTGGGGGGGGGGGGGTGTAGAACCACTACGGACAATCTTAGAACAATCCCTCCGAATTTTCCACCATCTCAAAAAAATTGTACAGCAAAAGTCCAAGTTCGAACCTGTAAGCAGCGAGTGGGGGGGGGGACCACTACGGACAATCTCAAACCCTTCGAATTTTCCAACATCTCAAAAAAATTGTCCAGCAAAAGTTAAGGTCCGAACCTGTGCGCGGCGAGTGGGGGGGGGGGGGGGTAGAACCACTTCGGACAATCTTAGAACAATCCCTTGGATTCTCAAAAAATCATCTAAAAAAAAATTGTCCGGCGAAAATTTGGGTCCGAACCGGTGTGTGGTGATTGGGGGGGGGGGGAGGTTAGGACCACTACGGACAATCTTGAACCATCCCCTCAGATTTTCCACCATATCTAGCAAAAGTTCGGGTCTGAACCTGTGTGCGTCGTGTGGTGGGGGGGCGGTGGGACCACTACGGACAATCATAGAACAAATCCTTCGAATTTCCTACTGCACATCACTAAACGCACGTAATAAACAATCAAATACTCATAAAACAATTTTGAACCCCCTTTAGTAAAAAGGTAGTCAACGATATAGTATATCCCGCAAAATAGGGACATGAAAAAGTGATCGGTAGTAAGAAGAAATCGGACCACCAAGAATCGATTATTTTTCATTATGTGTTAGAGTAGAGAAAAACAATGTTGCCATATTCCATTAGCTGGCACCGTTCTTTGGTTGCCCGGTAAAAAATTTGAACGTGAAGTGTGATGCCAAGTAAAACAAAGGACGCCATGGCAAAACGTAAGAAAAGATGAAGAAGTTACAGTGAGTCAAAAGACATCTCTCCTAAATGTCCCCATGACGTCCCACGACTGGTGACAAAGCATTTGATCCGCACACAATGGACGAAATACGTTAATCAAATCTCGAAATGATAAAAAAAACTGTAGGGAATACCCTACGAACACTTTCTCTCATCACTTTTATCTGAGGGAGACCCCCGGACCCCCCCCTCCCACCACTAAAGAATTCTGGAGGAGACCCCCTAACCCCCTAAAGAATTCTGGGGGAGACCCCCAGACCCCCTTTAGAATACTAGGAGAGACCCCCAAACCCCCTTTAAAATGCTGGGGGATACCTCCAGACCCCCCTTTAGAATTCTGGGGGAGATCCCCAAACCCCCCTCAAATTTCAAATATTTTCACCTCCGGACATAATATTTCTGCCTTCAATCCGAAGAGTTTGCAATTTTGTAAAGAAGCTGTAGGAATAGTTGCCTATTTTGTTATTTGAAGGCTAATTGAGAGCCTTAATCTGATGTTGCTTATAACAGGGTTTAGAGTAGGTAATTCAAGATTCCAATAAGTTTTTATTCTTTGAGCTGCATTCATTATATTTGCTCTTTGTTCTATTTTTGGGAGTTTCTTTTTTCCCTTAGTTTTTACAGGAGGTCGAAATGTACTGATTCTTGCATTTCCTCCATTGAGTACTATGTTTGGTTTCTTCTTTCAAACTGTAGATCTTCGAAATAATTTTTTTTGTTTAATAGATTAACCCCCCTCCAAAGATGTACTTAAGTCGTAGATTGTGCAAACAAAATGTCAACAAAATTCATTCAGCCATTTTTGATTGACTTTTCTTTATAAAATTAATTTTCCTTGAATATTCTATTTTTTGGTGTAATGAAACCTATATTGCTTTTAAACAGCTTTAGACTTAAAAGTTGAATATTGTAGTAATACATTGAAAAGAAATTTCTACCTAGGCTGGTTGCAAATGTTTTGATGCAATTTTCATCGAACTTACTTGAGTCATACTTGAATTACTTATTGCAAATATTATGTTTGTCTTAATATTTGCTTACAATTAGTTTCAAAAGATTTTTGCTCGATCGTACCTATATTGCCCCTCGAAACGGTCGTAAGGTTTTTATGAGGACTGTACCAGAAAAATGTTTTAGTGCACACAGTGCAGTGTTTAGTGTATTTTATTAACACATTATGTTTGTGAACATTTTTGTCAAAATCAATCCCATTAATGATTGACTCCAAGTTTAAAATTAATTCTTCACTTTCATTCTTTTTTTTTTGTTTTGGTCAAACACCCTATTTTGATTTTTTAAACTCTCTCAAGGGTTGTATATTGTAACTGTAAGGGCTAATTTCTTTTGTAAACCAATTGTAGATTTTATTTGCCAGATTTTGTCAAAATCCATTGGACCAAACCTGAATTATCCGAAATAATAAGATTATGTTTTTATTTGCTTATATACCCATATTTTTTTCTCAATCGCACCTATATTACCTCTTGAAAAGGTCTAATCGGTTGTGTATGGTGATCAAGAGAGGATAATATGTTAGTACTTTGATAGTAGATTGTGTGTAAAAAGTTTCATGAAAATTCATCCAGCCATTATTGATTGACTCCAAGTTTTAAGATTACTTAATTTCTCACGTTAATTCCATTTTTTGGCTCGAGCGCACATATTTTGATTTTTTGAATGGTTTTGAGGGTTGAATATTGTAACTATAAGTGGTTTATTTTATAGTAGGCTGAATGTAGATTTTTGTCGCTAACTTTCATCAAAATTGATTGAACTAAACCTGAACTATCCCAAATAATAGGATTATATTTTTATTTGCCCATATTCCCAAATTTTTTTCTCAATCGTACCTATATTACCTCTAGAAATGGTTTTATCGGTTGTTTTTGGTGACACAGAGAGAAAAATATTTAAGTTTATTGATAGTAGATTGTGTGTACAAAGTTTTATGAAAATTCATGGAGCCATTATTGATTGACTCCAAGTTTTAAGATTGATTTCTCACGATAATTCTATTTTTCGGCTCGAGCGCGCTTATTTTGATTTTTTAAACAGTCTTAAGGAATGAATATAGGAACTATAAGTGGTTCATTCTATAGTAGGCTGAAAATAGATATTTTTTTGCTAACTTTCATCAAAATTGATTGAGCCAAACTTGAATTATTCCATTTTTATTCATTTTTATCCATTTTACCATTGATTTTAATGAAAATAATTTTTTCCCCATAACTACCCTAAAAATCAAAATTTCAAAAAAACAAAAAAAAAGTACCTCTGGGGAATCTAAAAAGCAACAACTGTGCAAAATCTGGATGCATAAGGATCAATGGTTCAAAACTTATGCCTAGGTACGGAGTGACGAACAGCCGGACTGACAGACAGACGCCACAGATTTTTTTTACATAAATCTCTCTAAGTCAGAAAGGGTTAAGAAATAGAAAATATGATGGAAGGATGTTCTCATGGATGGTATTAGACATGATAAGAGGCAATTACTTTGACTAAATCATGATTGACTTTGTCCTGAGAGGCCAACTATCGCAACAAAATACCTTGAAAATCTCTGCGCCAACGCAATACTTTCTCAATTTTTCTAATTTCATTTGAGTGAGAAAGTAAAAATACAATCACACCATCTCCGTCGGATGTAGACTTTTAGGCATGACTGATCCAACCGCAACACACCTAATCAGTCTCTAATTCTGATTATTAGCGTTAAAAATATTTTTGGCTCGAATTAGCACTCTCACCTCAGTATCAGTAAAAACCGATACGCTGACATAATTTTTAGAAGAATTTGATGCGATCACACAATTTTCAGAAACACATGGCGCGTTGAGTCATTTTGCAGCAAAAAAAAAGCGCCATAACTTAATTTTAACCAAACGTGGTGCACGACTTTAATTTTCAGCAAAAGTATAAGCACTAACTCAATTTCCCCATTTTCTCCAATGCCATATTGTTTTCTTTTTTTCTTATAGCGTTTGAAAATGTTTTTGCTCAAAACTGTGCGCTCACTCAAGTTTCAGTAAAAAACAGCATGTACGCTGACATAATTTTCAGAAGAAATTGACTCGGTAACACAAATTTCAGAAAGAAATGGAGCGCTGATTCATATTTCATCATACGACGCTAACTTAACTGTCACCAAATTGTGAGGCGCAATCCCAATTTTGCACAAAAGTCTGAGCGCTAAACTTTTAGGCATGACTGATGATGATCTCCGACAAAATAGGTGACTGTCAAAGGTTAGCGGACTACCAAACTATATGATTAAGGAACCAGTTTGAGTGTCTCAAGATACTTTGAGACATATGAGGAGAGTGACAGCTTGAATCAACATAGGTAGTACAACAGATGTAGCATAAGGTAGCATAAGAAATCAGGAAGTTCCTGGAGTACTAGAAATTTGAGCGTAAACAAATAGCTGAAATTTGATAGGAAATATGGAGGAGGTTAGGGCAGGGACCACTATGGAAACAACGACATCAGGGCTGAATAGTAAGAGATCCTCTTCGATGCGCAGTAATTTTTGGTAATTAAATGAGAATTCTGAGTATTGAGATAAGGAATGTTCAGAGTTCTTGCTGTAGGGACTTTCCGTTTTGCGTTTGACCACACGCTATAATTAATTATAATAATTGCATTTACCTACATGCAAAAAACAAACATTCAGAACGGCAAATGATTGGTTCTCTTTATCACCTAGAATATATACCGGGAAAATTTGAAATAATCTAAAAGTGAGGTTGGAAATTTTTGACATAGAATAACTTTAAAAAAACGTCAATCAATGAACATGAAATTACTCCCAACCAACTCAGAATTCAGTCGTGGCTGGGAGAACATTAACTTTTCAAATGAAATTAGCATAAAAAAAACACAGGACACAACCTAAATTTCACGACATCAAAAAAGCTCATTTCGCCATTTGATCACAAGGGGGCGTAGTATACTCTATTGAGTATCAGGGCGATTTCAATAGGCGCACGTTGTGCCAACGGTGCGCCTAAAAGTTTGCAAGAGCCCCATTGATAATCAACTGTCTATTTCTTTCTCTTTACCAGCACGCTGATTTGTTTTTCACGTGTTCAAAGTCCATTTTTGTTCCAAATGTGCTGACATTATTGACAGTTCAGCGGACGATTTTGTCAAAAAATTGGACGTATTGTGAAAAGATACATTGATATATGTATACTGGAGACTTTTATTTTGTGAACGTAAAATATGTAGACGCTTCTAGAATGGGGTCGTTCTTTCAGGGTGGACATTTTTATTTTTTTCCAGCCTATACTTACGTAAATATTTTGTCAATGGACCAAAAAAAGTACAAATTTTGTCCTTAATCCATACTACTGTAGATCAACTGACTAGAAACCACTCTGAAGGAATCTCTTGTGCTATATAATATCGAATTTTAAGTATAATGCAATTCAGCAGGAGGCTTGTGCAATTTGGCAACTTTGTTTTCCTTCCATTTGATTCAATGCAAAACGGTTGATTCGATAGTGAAGCTGTGCTTCACCTGAAATCCATTGTTTTACATAGATTCAAATGGAGAAAAAAACGTTGTTGCCAAATTGCACGAGCCGCCACTGATGCAACTGGCTTATTATTGTAATTCGAACAGTGGCGGCTCGTGCTATTAGGCAACAATGTTATCCCTCCATTTGATTGTATGTAAAAAAATCGATTCGAAAGTGAAGTAGCGCTTCACCAGCGATCGATTGTTTTACATAGATTCAAATGGAGCGGAGACACTGTTGCCAAGTAGCACGAGCCGCCACTGAATTCGAAGAAGGCATTTGTTTCAAATCGAGAAGCCTTACTTTTATTGTTCTCTCATGACAGTAATTTCTTGGTTGGGCACGAAGACGCTGCGCTCGATACCTTTATCTAACTGTTCAAGTTAGCTTTTAATTCTGATGTTATCGGACTTAGAGAAATGCTGAGACGCCAGAAACTTATCTTCGTCCGTGAGGAAAGTTGAATAGCAAGCTGTATGTTTTACTTTTTTAAAAAAAATAAAAAAAAAAAAGTAAAAAAGAAGGAAAAGAAAAAAAAAAATCTCAATTTGGCAAAAAACACGGCTCTAGCTAGCTCGCTTGTTGACACCCTCGTTTAGGTTCAATTACATGGGGGTGGAAAATTTATCGCCAGGAGAGTTTAAAAGGAGGACATTCTTCCATTTAAGCTTCTGCCAAGGTTGTCAGATGACTATGAACACAATGGGTCTGTTGCATACTTTTGATACAACAATGTAGAACCTCTTGATTCGACTTGCGTAAAATTCGGCAAAAGTAACGATTCGCACTTTAAAAAATGTTCACAAACCCCACTATTTATAGCGCAGGAAATTACTTCAAGCTAAAACAGCTCACGCTAAACTAGACACTGTTTTCACCGGTATACAACTACATAGACAAACCACAGTGTTTATGTAAACAACATCGTAACTACAAAATTATATAATTTCATTCTAAATAAGTATATAAAATATTGGCTGCATTTGCTGTCTGGTCTTTTCAGGTTTATCAAAGATTACAAAGGGGGCTCTTACAAACTTTTGCTGTGGGCAAATGAATAGTCTAATCTGTTGTAAAAACCAGCAAAAATCACGAAAATTGCACTAAAAAAGTGTAAAATTCAGGATTTAACTCACATAACTGCTAAAGCGTCAAGATAGTAATGGCGGTTAAACTAAGGTATCACGGGAGATTCCTGTCTAATTTGTCACTTTTTCTAAGGAAACAGAGATATGTCTCAATTTAGATAGGAATCTCCCATGATACCTGCGTCTTTCCGCCATCAAACCTGGTTCTGAGAGTGAATTTCGTGATTTTTTAGAGTACTGATCGTCATTCTTACAGGTTTTTATGCAAGAAGAATCAACTCTTCAATTCCCTTCAGCAACAGTTTGCAAGAGCCCCATAATCACCAGAAAATTGTATGCATCTAAACAAAACATGCACATGTTTGTAAGTTATGTTGATGTCCATGTAAACTTGGTATGTAGTTGTATACGTTGCGGTAATAAAATGGTGCCTATTGTAACGCGGGCTGCTTGCAATGGAAGTGATTTCCTGAGGTAATTGGTTGGATTTTGAAAGTTTTTACCGTGAGCATTGTTTTTTTTGCCGAATTTCACGTTAGAATCAGTGTGTCGGGTTGATGTATCAAAAATACGCAACAGACACCCATCAGAAGTAAAACCACGAACTAAAATGTTCATATTAATAGCTTCGGGGGGGGGGGGGGGTCTTAATCGACCTCAGGTCGGGGTTTTTTGAGTAAGACTTATTTTTTTTTTTTTTTTTTTTTTGGACCTCATGACATTCAAGGTATACTAGTGTTCCCGATAATCCCACCAATATCACGTTTTTTTACAAGAATTTTTGATATTTTATACTCTGATGAGCTGTTAGTGTTTTTATTAGGCTTTTGAGGCGTATTAAAGTTTTAGATTGTGGAAAAAAAACAATTTAATGTAAAAAACTGTTAAAAAAAAAAAAAAAAAAAAAAAAAAAAAAAAAAAAAAAAAAAAAAACATGTCTTCTTAGAGTCTACAGCTCATTTTTTCATACTGCATGGTGGCAAAATAACAGAAA
>VMOF01000013.1:34460433-34614649 GCA_011764245.1 Trialeurodes vaporariorum | reverse complement strand
GGAAGTTATTTTAGTGTTTGAAAATTTAGAATTATGTCATATGCAGAAATTTCATAGTTTCAATAATCGAAGCTGTTGAAATGAAACAAAATAATCGCTGCGTTATATCGTAAGTAGTAGCGGCTCGTGAATGACGATACATATGTATATTCTGTATATAAATTCTCCATTTAAATACATGGAAAAAAAATATTTTTAAGCGAAGCTCAAATGAATCTCTACGTAATCGCACGATACTTTTGCATAGATTCATAAAGGATAAAATAGCAATCAATAATTGTTCACGAGCTGCCTCTGATCGATTGGCTCCAAATTATATTATTCAAAGTCTTGGATGTATTTTTTTTTTTTTTTTTTTTTCATTTCTTCCGATTTATATTGAAACGACATGATTTATACAGTAATTTAGGAAGAATATCACCAAATAAATGGGAAGCACGCCACCGGTAAAGAAATTAGAAAAAAAAAAAAAACCGACTGGGAGAAAGATCTTATTTCAGAGAGTTCGCCATACACCCAGAATTTCGATATTTTTCAAGAGAGGTGGAACGCATGACGTCAAACAATGTGGCTCTTGCACACTTTTGCTATAAGCAATTTAACATTCGATTCTGCTGTAAAAACTTCGAAAAAGAACAATGGCAGCACTAAAAACTTCCGAAATCCACTCTTAAACTCATATAAACGCTTTTATTTTCGAGGGCGTAATGGTGGCCGAGGGCAGTAACAAGGGGAGATTCCTATATTAACTTCGTCACTCTTTCTATGCTAACAAGGATGATTCACAGAGTAATTAGTCATCAGAGATCCGCGAAATTTTCATTCTGAAATGCCATTAGAATAAAAGTGAGGCCGAAAATTTAAAATTTCTTTCCAGAATTTATAGAAATAAATGAGTTTCAACACAAATCACACTCGTCCGCCATGTTGGGATATAGGACCACAGCGTTGCCTTTTGGGTGCCGTTAAATTCCAAACTTGCTTCCTTTGGCTCTTACGGGAGTTTCCGTTCTAATTGTATTATTCTGTGGTATATAGGTTTGAATTTGGAAATGCCAGGTTGGGCAATCCTGCAGTTTGATCAAATCCGTTTGAGCGCGTACGGAGCGCTTCAGCCAATCAGGTGCATTGTTCATTTGTTCATTTTTGTCTCTCACCGTTGAGTCTCTCTTTTCGTCCTCACCCTGCGAAACGGGCCCCAAATTTTTCGTGATTAGGGTACTGCATCGGTGGCTTCCATCGTCGCCAAACAAGCAGTTTGGATGTGCGAGATAGTAAAATGCAAGAAAAAAAAGAACTCTGTGAGCCGAAAAGAAAGATGCTTTTGGGTTTTTTAAGAATAGGTCTCATGATTCCGGAGGTGCGATTTTGACCCAAAAAAATTGTTTGAATTTGACTTCTGCTGTGACTTTCTGTTGAGAAATGACGTCCACAAAACGAAAGATTTTGCGGAATTTTACACAAGTTTTCTCCAGAATAAACCATTAGCAATGAAATAAAATAATAAAAAAGCAATGGAAGGAGTACACGGCTACATGAACCCTGCGTTGAGTTTGCACTGATCGAATTTTTTTACTTAACTTAGGGGTCATTCGGCGATTTCTTCCCAGATCTCGTGAAAGCTTTCAAGAAATTACAGCCCTTTACTTTTTTAATTTTAAATGAAGTTTCTTTCATTTTTTCTTTTTTTTTTTCGTCAAGGGTTACTATTATATCTACCATGTCATAAAAATAGGTTAATCTTAACTTTGTAGAAATCTGAGTTCCCAATTTTTAGGTTGTAGCTAGATAAGGGGGCTTCACTTTAAAATTTCCTCTTAAGAAGCCAAAATTGTCGACTATTTGGTCCCATTACAGTGCAATGAAGTCATTAATAGAACAGTGCAGAAAAAAAAACCTAATGCTTACTGTTTTCTGACGAAGTTTCGGCCTCGTTATTCCCGATCTACTGACCTCAGACCCCTCTCTTAAAAATGTGTGTCGCAGGAACGATTCAGCCCATTAGGTATAATCTCCAAATTTTTACTACGAATGAGGCAGTTGCAAGGGTTTAAAATTGTGTGTGTTTTAATGAAGAAAATTAAAGTAATTGATGAGCTGAAAACAACAGTGCCTTTGGTTTTTTCCCAAGTGTCTCGGTTTTGGAGAAACACACGTGGAAAGTTGTAAAAAATCGTGAGCGTAGAGACGCCACTACGCGGAATTCCCATTTAAAACAATGTATTGGAGGCCAAAATCTCATCTCCGGAACAACGGGACTTAGAGAGAAACTAAAGGCATCTTTGTTTTTAGCTCATCAAGTATTTTCATTTTCATTACAAAACACATAACATTTCAGACACTTGCAACTGCCCCATTGGATAGATAGTCTTATGAGAATTTGAATGCCATAAAATTGCTTTAGCCTCATTAGTTGTTATGATGGAAGATAGTCACGTGAAGAACAAACCCTATCCATTCCAATTAAAACATATGTCACTCATAGATGGTTCCTCTGCCAATTCATTATCAACACACAAACGAGTTGATTCTTTCACTATGCAACCAATTAAACGTTGATATTTATTTGTTTTATTGAATGAGAAATATCGAATGGGGATTAGTTTCTTCTGAAAGCCTTAAAAATGACATACAACTGAAATGAGAGAGGTTAAGTAAGATTGCATTTGTCCTATTATTTATTTACGGGCCGTAAATTCAATTCGTAAATTCTTTTATCGTCTCCATTTGGCGGGACATCACGCTAAAACGGATGTGATAAAATGACCATTTAAAGAAAATAAATAGATAAATAAGTGAATAGATAGATAAATAAATAAAAAAATGGTTAGAGGTATCTAATAGAAAGATGAATAAATGAAGAAATAAAAAACCTAGACTCTGCATGCGTGTTGAAATTTTTATCATTACATTTTCGTTTATACGTTGCGTAATTGGGAGACATAGCTCTCGATACAATAACTTTTTCTTGGAAAATTAAGAAACTATGGCTTTCTGAAGAAAAATTAGTTTCCAAAATAACAGCCTTTCTTGGGTGGGGAGGGTTAAAAAAAAAAAAAAAAAAAAAAAAAAAAAATCCTCTCTGAACGAATTTCTGCCCATCATGCCTTTGCCTAGCATCGTCTACTGTCCCCTTCAAAGTCATGAGTAGTGGCCTCAAATTCGCGAGCTTTGTTCTACAATTTACATGATATTTATAATTTCAATTGGATCAAGTTGTTGGTCTTTGCGAGCCTCTCTATCTTTTGCTTCGTTTGCTTTTTCTCTTTTGCTCTTTATTTTTTTTTTGGAATTAAGTCCTTTAGATGAGAACGGTAGAAATGAAATACTGGGCCCGGCTCTCTTTAGTAGCAATGTTGAACGATTCAATGTGATATTTTGTTGTTCAGTAAATGACGGCCTTGAGTGTTACGAAATCGTGGGAGATTCAGAGTGAAGAGCTTAAAAACATTTTTCATGAAAAACGTTTTTAATCGAAAAAATCTTAGCTCATAAATTTCGTGAATTGCTGCATTATAGTGAAACTCTCAAGGCTCAAGAGGTCTCCTATGACTGGAGTTGTTTATTGAGGGAGCCGTAAGAATCATTCAATTATTCGACAACAACTGTTTTCTAGCAAGAAGAAAGGAAGAATAAGCCTCTTTCTCCCTTTTTAAAACCTTCTTTTTATGGGAGGAAAGCAGTGGTGGCTCGTGCAATTTGACAACAACGGATTCTCTCTGTTCAAACCTGTAAAATATTCAGTCTTCAGGAGATTCACCGAATCCCAGAAAAATCGATACTTTCGCATAGGTTTAAATGGCACGAAAACAGAGGTGCCAAATAGAACGAACCGCCACTGGAGGAAAGCAAGCGGAAGGTCAATGTCAATTATCAAAACGAGGAGACATTAACACACTATTTAGTAATACATACTAAAAATCTGTGAACATTCGTCCTCTTCATGGAGATGGGGGGGGGGGGGGGTGTGTTGAGTCGTAACAAATTAAGAATAAGCAGATCCTCCAATAAAGTATGGCACTTTCAAATACACATGAAAGATGTCAATGCTATACGACCGAGAGTAAAATTTATAATTACAGCGCATTATAAATAAGAGGCTTGAATAGAAAATACGAGCGCACAAGCAAGCATGAGGCTATGAGGCTATAAGGCTGTTGCTTTGAGCGTCCGAAAACCAAAACTGTCGAATTCGAAGGCAAAGAAAGGTTACCGCAGTAGTTTGACTGACTGATTTGATTTACAATCATATCTCGACACTCACGCCAATGCCCTCCTCCCTCCCCCACCACACTTGCACTGATTCCACTGATTCCGGTCTCCAGCTCATTGAGTGTTGAACACAATGAAAGGTCCGGCCTTGCTCACGTAACAACGCATTGGCAGTGTTTGACGGGTGGTATCAAGCATGCGTTGCGTATTGCATATCTAGGCCATTGCGTATTGCATATCCAAAACGCCTGGCCAGGTATCTTTGTCCCCGCTAGTACATTACCAATTTAAGGATAAAAACGGTTATTTTCGGAAAAATGTCGATTCCAAAAAAAAACGCAACGGCGAAAGGCTTCACAGCTATAGTAATCAAAAATAGGAAAGACACTGATGCCAAATTGCACGAGCAATCACTGGAGTTTCTGAAGTCATGAATAAAAGTGGCTGTTAAAACTATAAGAATGGAACCATTGATGTGTTTCGCCTTATTTCAATCATAAGACCTATCATTGCAATAGTCGTCGCGCTTGAATCTACACGAATTCCGATCGTCTCTATGGAATTCCGATTATTTCTATGGGAAATAAAGGGCGGGAATATCCTATCGGAAAATTCTTTGTAACAATCGGAAATTTTTCTCAGTGTAACGAGTGCACTGAAAAAGTGGAAGGGTAAATTTTACCTTCAAGGGGCTCCAACATTATGTGTAGCTATTTGGCTGTTCAATACTAACATCACGACGGTTGAATGGTACAGGACCTTTCGGTATTCTTTACAATCATCCGGTTAATATTTATAGTCATTCGGTTACTATTCACGATGGCTCTTTTTTAAACCATCCAAATTGCTGCACTATGTAGGAAGCATCCAAGGGTAAAAAAATACATTGCTGCCGTTTTGCATATAATCAATGACATGTTTCAATTCATCAATGGTTCCACCGGTTGAGGAAAGATTACACAGCTTAGTTCAGTTCATTGGTGTGAAGCATGAAAACACTCGCACCTGTAATATTTTTTCAACCGGTAGAGTTGTCGATGACTTAAAAAAACTTACTGATATTTTAATAAATCAAATGTCGATATCACCGATTGAGGAAAGATCACAGATCAGAGTATTATCTGTACAGTACAAAGACATACAATAAACTGAACTGTGTAATATTTTCTCAACCGATGGAATTATCGATGAATCGAAAAATACTTTTAACGGGTCTGTTGCACACTTCGGCTACAGCGTTTTAAAGTATCAATTTCTATGTAAAAAGCCGAAAAAATAACAATGGCAGCATCAGAAAACACTAAAATTCTGTATTAAACTCACAAATTGCGAAAAACACTAGACACTATTCACCCCTGTATCTTTCCACCACGTGCACGCGATATTTCGCAAAATTAGCGCGGCACATTCAAATAAACACGGCCGACTGTCATCACAGCTGACTTCGTAAACAAATAAACAGAAAACACTGACGGCGTCTGTTCGAATTCTTACGTTTCAATGTCTTCAATTCCTCACAAAAAGTTGTGAAAGGTACGGAAACTGATATTTGTGTCGAAAACTTATCAAAATGAAACAATAGCACACAGGAGTTCCAAGGATGATTCCAACTTCGATCATCATGCTTGAAACCCTTGTGTGTTATTGTTTCACTTTGATAAGTTTTCGACACAAATATCAGTTTCCGTATACCTTTCACAACTTTTTGTGAGGAATTGAAGACATTTAAACGTATGAATTCGAGCAGACGCCGTCAGTGTTTACTGTTTATTTGTTTATGAAGTCAGCTGTGATGACAGTCGCCCGTGTTTATTTGAATGTGCCGCGCTAATTTCGCGAAATATCGTGCACGAGGTGGAAAGATACAGGGGTGAATAGTGTCTAGTGTTTTTCGCAATTTGTGAGTTTATTACTGAATTTTAGTGGTTTTCTGATGCTGCCATTTTTATTTTTACAGTTTTTTACATAAGAATTGATACTTTAAAACGCTGTAGCCGAAGTGTGCAACAGACCCATTATACGCAAAACGGCAGCTCTGATAAAATGTCCCCTTTCCCAAATTTTTTTCAGTGTGGACGTGACAACACTGCACCGGTTTATTCAGTGGTTAAACGAATGAATAAACAAAAGAGTGCGAATCTACGAGGGTGTGTATTTGCGTAAAAGAGTGTGAGTGTGTGAGTGTTGGAGCTGGGGAGCGGGGGTGGGGGTTGCAAATTAAGTTTCTTCTCCCTCATTGTCAGTCAGGAGTTGTATCGAGAAAACGCTTCGCCTCCTCAATGCACATGCACTCGCCTCGCTTGCCTCCAATTCAGTGCTGCCATTTAAATATAATTATAAGCATCTTTCCTATTCAACTCGATGAAATTTTTTTCGAACTTCTCGCTAGATTTGGCAACACTGCTCTGATTTGCTTCTCGTTCTCGCAACTCGCTACTTGCTGCCCTACGGCTAACCTCTCGTCCGCTTTGCTCTGCATCTACGCTCGTGTTTTAAAAAAAAAAAGGGGAGAAAAAAAGAAAACAAAACAAAAAAAAAAAAGAGAGAAAAAAATCGAACGCTTCGCATGCTTCTCGAATGTCAAGCAAAAGGCTAATTTTGCATAGAGAGATAGAGAGAAAAAAGGGAAAAAGAACAGTGGGGACGTGTTTCTTTTTTATTGAAACTTGTTCGCTTGTTCGACGCCCTCTCTCTACTCCTCAAGCCACGCCTCATCATGTCCAACTCTTTTTCCCCTTTGCATGCTTTTGTTACAATCAAATCTTCATATCCATGTATCGGACTGATTTCACGAGGATTTTATTCGAGCCGAATGATTATAAGAAAGCAAAAATTGTTAAAAGAGGGGTTCTGCAGACATTTGCGCTACCAGAACAAACTTAAAGTTTAAAAATTTTTTCTCAAAATTTTTTGAAAATTTTGTCAGTTCGCCTCAAATTTGAACGCTGACATCGAATCTGATAGCTTTTGGAACGAATTTATTAATTCCTCTTGAATCTAGCTTTCCTAGAACATAACCTCAAATTCATAAGAGCACTAAGTTTTATGGAAAAATTTACTTCTCAAGAGAAAAAGTGGATGGAAAATGGATTTAAGAGGGCGTTCATAGTTATTATCAGAGCGTACGGTTGAAATTCCGCACTTTTAATGAAGCTTTTGAGACCTTTTATCTTGTTCAACTCATAGAAGCACACAAAGTCTTTGGTAGCGCAAATGTCTGCAGAACGTAAAATCCCATGCAATTTTCAGCCGAGCGAGGGTAACCTAACCTCTGGATAAACTGGAGCTACACCGCTACACAAGGAAAATGATAAGAATTGTTTATTGTTGCTTGGCTTGAAAAGGAACAGGTGCAATGATAAAAACAATAATTTTTGTGATTACATGAAATTTTGAATGTCCTCTGGCATCATTTTTGTAAATCGTTGCAAAAGGTTTCGGGCATCGCAGGTATGGAGGCTTGTGAAAACAGAGCAAGTCACTCGACGGCAGACTTCTGTTGTGCCTACCAAGGACAGTACGGAGCACATACCTTTTGTAGGCAGCAATGTCTAATTGTTGAGCATCTGCCTTCAATGCTACAATCAAAAGCAAGAGCCACTCCACAGATGGTCACCATTGCGAGCATGATGACAAAGAGCTGATTGATTAATTTCATGATATGCTGCAATGAAAAAAAAAACTCAGTACTATGTAGCATTAGTTTTAGTTAAGCATTGCATCGTAGTTTTGCCCGAGCACATCTAAGTCTGCCCGGGCGTACCTAATTTCGCCCGGGCAAACCTAGGCTCGCTCGGACAACTAGATCTGCCAGTAACATAAAATACATACCTTACTGTTTCCACGAATGCTCAGAAACGTCACCAAAAACCTAATTTTCTTCAACGATATCATTCTCTTGTTCAACCAATAACACATAACTTTATAGTCAATGACTTTTCATTCCTTTGAAAATTGAAATCTTCACATTAAAAAGGGAAAAATGATAAGCATTGTTTATTGTTAATGGGTCTGTTGCAAACTTTTGCTACAACGATTGAGAGTGTATAATCTATTGTAAAATCGCCTAAAAAGTCCATTGGTGGCATCAGAAAGTCATAAAATGCAGTAATAAACTCACAAGAGGCGTTTAATTAAATCAAAGATGGCGGTAAAATATCGAGCAATCTGTATGTATCCACCTTTAACATCCAAGGATTGCCAACGTTGACAACCTCGCAGCCTCAGAGGTTATGTGTTTATTTACGTTGTGATTGGGTGTGATCGATATTGTGAGGTTGGCAATCCTTGGATGTTCATGGTGCATGCATACAGGTTGCTCAATATTTTACCGTCATCTTGGATTTCATTAAACGTCTCTTGTGAGTTTATTACTGCTTTTTATGACTTTCTGATGCCACCATTGGACTTTTCACGCGTTTTTACATGATATTGAACATCCTTTGGCTCTGTAGCAAAAGTTTGTAACAGACCCATTGGCTTGAAAAGGAACATGTGCAATGATAAAAACAATAATTTTTGTGATCACATGAAATTTTGAATGTCTTCTGGCATCATTTTTGTGAATCGTTGCAAAAGCTTCGGGTATCGCAGGTATCATAAGTGGCGATAGCCACCAGGCCAAGTCCAAAACCCCCGAGCAAGAAGGTGGCGTCCGCGGACACTTATTATACACCGATCAGTTCGTTTTTGTCGATTTAAGCGTTATATGATCTGTTGCCTAGGATTCCAAGAAAACCGCCCATTAAAACCCCATAACACCTGGTACTGTTCGATTCGTCTTGAGGTGTACATGTGCCGCTCACTAATTAGATTTTCAATCGGATGAGTAACAACGGAGATTTTTCCCAAAAAACATCGATTTATTCGCGTTTTTTTTGCCTCTTGCCGATTCACTTTTGCGTTTCGCACCCTCGTTTTTGCGCACAGATAGCGGAATAACGGTAGATGAAACCCCCATATAACCTGATATAGAAAGATTCGTTAGGCTTTTCTGAAGGGCATAGGCCAGGTCTCGTTGAATTTTGAGCAATATCAAGGAAGATATCTATGATTGAACTTAGCGTAAATTCAGAATTTTTGCGTTTCGGCCGCTCGTTTTTTGCGCTCAGATTGCGGAATAACGGCAGATGAAACCCCCATATAACCTGACATAGAAAGATTCGTTAGGCTTTCCTGAGGGGCATAGTCCAGGTCTCGTTGAATTTCGAAGTGTATTAAGGGAGATATCTATGATTGAAATTAGCGTAAAATCGCCATTTTCCATTCGAACAGCCAACCGTTTCGCCAGATAGATTCGAGGAACTCGCTCAGTGCCAGGATGGATAGAGAATGAGAGAATGGACGTTTGGGAGAGAACGAATTTCTAGCTGCGCAGCATATGTGCGCGTCGTGACTCGTGATCTGTTTATTGTCTGTTTCGTTGCTGTTCGTTTTATTAATAGGGGTTTTTCAATCAACATTATTATATTATATAGATTGTCTGTACATAAAATTCCTTCTATTTTGAATACTCTTCGATCGATTAGTTTATTCCTTAGTTCTTATTTTCTCTGCAAATCTTGGCAGATCAGAGGGCAACAGCACAATTTGACATTTGAGGTTATTCACGCAGTTCTGTTTCATAATTTAAAAATATTATTGTTCAATCGTGGTTCAATACTTTAATGAAAGTGCAGTGATGTTTGTTAAAAATCCGCTCTTTGTAAGCATGCCATCCCCGGGTAACTTTCTTGGAAGCCTCTGAAGTTTCCAAAGTGTATTTTCAAAGAATTGGTATTGTTGTCTTGTGCTGTGCTTGTGCGCTTGTAGAAGTGTTGACAAATGCTGTCCGTACGATTATATATGATTTTATCTGTTGCTTCTGTTAGCAATGTATATTCTGAGATCAGGCAACTCCAATGAGCTCCTAGTCTTAGAATCCCTATTATTAGCAGATTGCTGTTTCTACATTGATCATCAATTCCTTCAAAGAGATTGCAAGAAGTGCTAGTTTGCTCACTGTTACAAATCAATCAAGTGTTAAACAAGTAAGTCTCTTTTCCACCTCCAACCCTTCTCTAACTCTCTTAGTGTCAAATAAAGGATACTATATAGTTCTTACAGAAGAGCTCACATTATCTGAGTATATACCGGGTTCTGACAAGTAGCGTTGCTCGCTATACTGAAGAACACAGAGACAAACTTATTTGTTGACAAGGGGTCAAAACCTGTTCCGACGCATTAGCGGATATGGGGGGGGAAAGGGGGCGGTCGCCATTCCCCCCTTCGTTGGGCCCCAAAAAAATAGGGGAAAAGGAAGGGGAAAACAATGAGGAAAAAAAGGAAAAGGAGGTCCCGGGGGGTGAAAATCTCAGGTTAGCCCCCCCGTTCGCTACGGCTGGACCCACCAATGTGCTGACCAGCTGCAAAACAATGCCCGTTAAAGCAATTTTGCAGGCTACTTGCCACATTGCTACTTTCCAGAACACCTCTCTCATAATATGTGAGCTCTTGTGATGGTGTTAGTCAAGACCTGTGAAATTTTTTGTAGAAGATTAGAATTTTGGAAGCACTCTGATGGGAGATACTGTTTATGTTAGGAACCAGAGCTGTTGCGTGTACTTTGGCAACAACGTAATACATCCATTTAAACCCTCGAAAAGGGTCAAACTTTTGAGGATGCACAGTGCACTCCCTCAAGTCAGTACTTTACATTAGTTGGAATGGATGGAATACAGTGTTGCCAGATTTTTACTGTTCTTGTTGCACAAACCAGTTCTTGTAAAACCTGATGAGCTATACCGTCACAACTCAAACGTTATTTTGCAATTTTACTTGAGTGTGTCTTTAAAACTGGGAGACCCAAGAGGAAGACCGTATTGAAATCTTTGGGTTTTAAACTCACCAATGACTTCCGAATAACAATTTAACCACTAGTAAAGAATGATTAAATACATAGACTCAAGCTCTATTCCTTGGCGTAAAGACATCCGTGTTCTCAGCTCGCTGAGTACTAAGTAACTTACATTTTTTTTAAATTTTTTAAAATCACGCATTACTGATCCTTGATCTTTTCCAAAAAAATTTAAACTTTAAGCTCTATACCTGCTGAATTTCAAATATTGTCGCTTTAATAATATTAATAGTGCAAAACTATTATTAGTAAAGTATCAGAAACAGTTTAGTATTTTGAAATTCTTAAAGGGAATTTTTTTCCCCGTGTAGAATTGACTTAGCTTTTCATCAGTGACATTCAAATTAAAGGGTTAGGTAAAGCTTAAAGAAGAAAATCATTGCAACTTAGCTTTTTTTTTTACTATTGCTTGTAATAAGAAAAAAAAAATGAAAAGAGGGGGGAGGGATTGCGCTTGCTATTTCATTCTGCTCTATTGATGTGCCTTATGATGGACTCAACTTTATTATAATCATTTTTTTAGAAACACATCTTTGTCAAAATATCTCTTTATGACTGACCCACCTAAACCTCAACCCCTTAACATAGGAATAAATCGCAAAACCGGCCTGATATCTTTGACCAAAAATATCAGTAAACCTCAAGTAAACTCGTGGCGGCCAAGGTCCAAAAACTTCTCCAAACCTCTCCCGTTTACTACCTTCCTCTTTCCTACCTCAATCTCCTCTCTTTAAAAACTTTTCTTTCAAAATCTGTTATTTTTAAACCCTTTCCTGAGAGATGCATGATTGTGCGTGAGGTCTCTCAGATTCAACTTACAAACTAGCTGATATCAAAGCGACCAAGTCCCCTCCCCCCCCCCCTTCCCACCCTTTCTACTCCTGTGTTTCTTCTAGCCCCCTACCCGTTCTGATTTCAGCCTGAGATTTTATCTCTGATCTTCATTATTCCGAATAATCATTACAGTCTGTTGGCTGCGCTCAACGCAAACCATTGCATAACTCATAAATTGCAGGCGCATGAAAGTGCAAAGGATTTAATGCCCAAAGGCGCTGATATCCGAAGAACCAAGTCTAATTTTTTGTACCTACCGCACCTTTCTTCTGCTTCCTCTTCTACTTCATCCTCTTGCTATAGTTCACCCACCAAAAAGAAAAACAAATTAAAAAAAAAATCAGAGAAACAACTTGGCGTTGACCTGCCAACTTAGAGTTTACTAATACCATATTAGCTTTTGCGGTTCAACGCCAAGTTGTTTCTCTGACTTTTTTTTAATTTGTTTTTTTTTGGTGGGTGAACTATAGCAAGAGGATGAAGTAGAAGAGGAAGCAGAAGAAAGGGCGGTAGGTACAAAAAATTAGACTTGGTTCTTCGGATATCAGCGCCTTTGGGCATTAAAACCTTTGCACTTTCATGCGCCTGCAATTTATGAGTTATGCAATGGTTTGCGTTGAGCGCAGCCAACAGACTGTAATGATTATTCGGAATAATGAAGATCAGAGATAAAATCTCAGGCTGAAATCAGAACGGGTAGGGGGGTAGAAGAAACACAGGAGTAGAAAGGGGGGGAAGAGGGGAGGGGGGGGGACTTGGTCGCTTTGATATCAGCTAGTTTGTAAGTTGAATCTGAGAGACCTCACGCACAATCATGCATCTCTCAGGTAAGGTTAAAATAACAGATTTTGAAAGAAAAGTTTTTAAAGAGAGGAGATTGAGGTAGGAAAGAGGAAGGTAGTAAACGGGAGAGGTTTGGAGAAGTTTTTTGGGCCTTGGCCGCCACGAGTTTACTTGAGGTTTACTGATAGTTTTGGTCAAAGATTAAGGTATACGTTAGAAAGCCTCAAATTAGATATGAATCTCACATGGTGGCAGCGTAGCTCCACCATTACGTCTTAAATGAAGTCATTTTTTTGAGTCTGCGAGTGAATTTCGTAATTTTTTCGTGTGTCTTTAAATTTTTTCTTGGATTATATATATATATGTACTTAAGAATAAACTATTCAATCGCTCGCGGCAAAAGTTAACGACCTCCATTGTGCTGAGACAACATTTCGGAAAAGTGGTAAGTTTCGTTTTTAGTGTCAAACATTGCACCCTCTGCAGTTATAGTAGATAAGTAGACTACGTATTCCTTGGAAAATTCACTTAAAAGAGGATCTATTTAAAAAGAGAATTAGAATTAACAGACAAACTATATTACCCGGGGCTCAGTGGCTTGGCGACCCGCTGCAAAGAATTGAGTCTGAACGAGAGTCAAAACAACTACCTCGATTCAAGTCAACCACTAGAACAAGTGTTCGATGCTTATACATCGTTTGACTATAAAAAAAAAAAAAAAAAAAAAAAAAAAAAAAAAAAAAAAAAAAAAAAAAAGTTGGAACTTGCAACACTGGAACAGTGTTAGCAAAGAGAGCATGAGTGTCGGCCGTAAATCATTGTAAGTGTGGAGTTCCATATTGATAGTACAAAACTGCGACAAAGTCAATCGCAACGCTGCATTTGTGTTTGTATAACAGTGATCGCTGTAAAAATAACTGGATAGGTCAAAGTGGGAATGAAAATTTACTTATAGCGTGTTGAAACAGTTGTTCACGAGGCGAGGTGAATACTGTGATTTTGAAAATCGATTTCGATAGTGATAGTTCCTTTAAAATCGGATGACGCAATACCAATCCTAGCAAGCCGCAAAGTCTAGTTTAGTTATTTGGGACTTTTTTAGATTTCTCTCGCCTGAACCAAAGTCATCAGGAAGGAAATTCTTAATACCAATCCTAGCAAGCCGGAAAGTCTAGTCTAGTTATTTGGGACTTCTATAGAATTTTCCTCGCTTGAACCAAAGTCATCACGATGGAAATTCTTCGTCTTTATGGTTTCAGCTCTTTTTGTCTCAGATTAAAAAATGAATGTTAATATTGATCAAATGTCATCCGACACTCATCAAGGCCCCTTTAAAGGGAAAGTAATATGAATTTGAAAAAAACTCATTCGATTTTTAAGGGAGCTTAAACGGTCCATGAGAGACGAAATTCGCGGATACAGAGTATCCACAGCTTATTTCAATGTTCGATCTGACAAGACCGTGCGCCTTTGAAAAATCGATATCTCGATAGTGAATCGATGTATTGCAATTCGGTTTGCACCGGTCGAAAGCGCTTGCTTGTGACTGACAACCTCGAAAATTTCAGATCCATCCGAGTTTATTTAATGACCTTACAGGACCTCTCGCGGCCGCAGTTAGACATTTCTTGTCAGAGTTACGCTGAAACGGGGAGTAGTTTGATATTTTTAATAAGTCCCCCCAAGATGATATTTTTTGGCTCGAAACTGCATTGAGCCCTCTCGGGACATCATTGGGACCCGAAAAAAAACGGAACCGATATAATACGGCACACGACTGGTTCGTGAGAGACGAAATTCGCCTTTTTCCAGCCTCCAGCGCCCCTCTAAGGTCGATCTGACAAGACCGCACGCCTTTGAAAAATCGATATCTCGAGAACGAATCGATGGATTGCGCACTGCGGTTTGGATTGGGCGGTAGCTTCAGCTTTTAGATAATTCTTGAAAAAAATTCAGATCCATCCAAGTTTTTTAAAAGGATCTTATGGGCCCTCCCGCGGCCGCAGTTAGACATTGTACGTGAGACTTACGCTGGAGTTGGGGCCACGCCCCCCCCCCCGATATAGACTTTATCGGTCCGACATTTGTCAGGGCCCTTAATGAACTTCATGTGAACTCAAAAAAATCACATATGACTTCTCACGGCGCATGCTAGGTCCATGAGAGTCGAAATTCGCGGATTTTAGAGAATCTTAGATTTCTGACCCTATACCGCGCGCCTTTGAAAAATCGATATCTCGAGAGTAAATCGATGTAGCAATTCGGTTTGGACCGATCAAAAGAGTAAGCTTACCGGTACTCGCCGTTAAAATTTTGGATCCATCTGATTTCATTTTGAGACCTTACTTGAGTTACTTGGACCCCAGTTGGAATTATTTTTTCGGAGTTACGCTGGCAAGGGGGGCGCTCCCTCTCTTGGAAAACTGTGGAGGGGGCCCTTTGCTGGGGCATACATTCTATTTTTCACTTTTTTTTTTTTTTTTTTTTTTTTTTTTTAATTTTTTATTTGTGTCTAATCTAAGTTGGGGGAGGAGGAGGAGAGTACCTGCAAGTCCACCGGCAATTTACTTTTGATAGTGGCTGCGGGGCGAGGGTGCGGATTGCGGACTTTTAACTTGTTGTGGGGTTTACAGGGTGGCCGTGTCTAAACTTATGAAAAAAAGGCAACCACAGACCGAAAGAACGTTCAATTTCTGGTTCAGAGACCATGGACAAAGACATGGGCACCCGCAAAACAATTGCCCGGAGGGGGAACTTTTTGAATGTCAATGGAAGGTCTAGGGGACACCACCTAGAGACGGGCAAGTCTAGAGAACCCCCCCCCCCTTCCGCCCAAAATAGAAAATAAATCAATTATCCTTCCAAATGGTAGAAATTGTAAGTGATTGTAGCATGTAGTTGTATCAAAAGTAATTCTATTTTTGACGTGTTTGATATTATGAATAAAGTGACAGCATCAGATGATAGAAATAGTAAAAAGCTGAGTACAACTATTCCTTCTTTATTTTCATTGTCCTGATGAATTCTAAGAGTTAACCTATTTAAATTAACAAAACCAAAACTCTTGCCTATACATTCTCTAATCATGTAATTATCGACCAGAGGATTCTGAATTTTCAAGGAAGTTCGCTAAATTCTCGTTGCCAACGGTAGTTGCCAATGTAGACACGTTCATACTAGTAGATTTTAAAACTTCTTTCGGCGAGGGAGATGACGGGTGGGAAGGATGATGTCGTCTGAATCAGGAGGGGGTGGGGTAAAAATCAGGGGGGGGTCTAGATCTGGGGGGAGAGGAATCCTGAAACTGGGGGGCGAGCTGTATAGTGGCAAGGGGTGGTTGGGCACCACTGCTTAGGGGGGGGGCTACTTCCCGCCCTGCCCCCCCCAAATTACGCCCCTAATTAAAATTGTAAAGTAAACTAAGAATAAAGTTTGTTAACTCTTACTCCTTTCGTTATTATTTGATCTTCGAATGTTCCGATTCTTTTTTATTGTAAAATTTTGATTTTTCTGAATTAGGGGGGGGGGGGCCCATTGACAGATAAGGGAGAAAGGTAAGTGTAGGAATTTGCACGGGAATCCGGCATAGTGTGCCGCAAAAATTACTACCAATGGCGGATCCAGAAAATTCTTTTAGGGGGGGGGGGCTTCACGCCTATGAATTTTCAAATTTGCAGGGAGGAATTTATGGGATTTTTTCTGTTGAAAAAAGGCAAAGGCTACCGTGAGTTGGGGGGGCGTGCCTTTCCCGAATCCGCCGCTGATTACCATGTAACACTGAGCCACGATGACCGATGTCGCATAAAACCAGGTAGAAGACCCGTGGCGGGCGTGGCATCCGTGATGGCTGTGAAATTGGGACTACTTCATCCTCTTGCTATAGTTCACCCACCAAAAAGAAAAACAAATTAAAAAAAAAGTCAGAGAAACAACTTGGCGTTGACCTGCCAACTTAGAGTTTACTAATACCATATTAGCTTTTGCGGTTCAACGCCAAGTTGTTTCTCTGACTTTTTTTTAATTTGTTTTCTTTTTGGTGGGTGAACTATAGCAAGAGGATGAAGTAGAAGAGGAAGCAGAAGAAAGGTGCGGTAGGTACAAAAAATTAGACTTGGTTCTTCGGATATCAGCGCCTTTGGGCATTAAATCCTTTGCACTTTCATGCGCCTGCAATTTATGAGTTATGCAATGGTTTGCGTTGAGCGCAGCCAACAGACTGTAATGATTATTCGGAATAATGAAGATCAGAGATAAAATCTCAGGCTGAAATCAGAACGGGTAGGGGGCTAGAAGAAACACAGGAGTAGAAAGGGTGGGAAGAGGGGAGGGGAGGGGACTTGGTCGCTTTGATATCAGCTAGTTTGTAAGTTGAATCTGAGAGACCTCACGCACAATCATGCATCTCTCAGGTAAGGTTAAAATAACAGATTTTGAAAGAAAAGTTTTTAAAGAGAGGAGATTGAGGTAGGAAAGAGGAAGGTAGTAAACGGGAGAGGTTTGGAGAAGTTTTTGGACCTTGGCCGCCACGAGTTTACTTGAGGTTTACTGATAGTTTTGGTCAAAGATTAAGGTATACGTTAGAAAGCCTCAAATTAGATATGAATCTCACATGGTGGCAGCGTAGCTCCACCATTACGTCTTAAATGAAGTCATTTTTTTGAGTCTGCGAGTGAATTTCGTAATTTTTTCGTGTGTCTTTAATTTTTGCTTGGATTATATATATATATGTACTTAAGAATAAACTATTCAATCGCTCGCGGCAAAAGTTAACGACAGCTCCATTGTGCTGAGACAACATTTCGGAAAAGTGGTAAGTTTCGTTTTTAGTGTCAAACATTGCACCCTCTGCAGTTATAGTAGATAAGTAGACTACGTATTCCTTGGAAAATTCACTTAAAAGAGGATCTATTTAAAACGAGAATTAGAATTAACAGACAAACTATATTACCGGAGCTCAGTGGCTTGGCGACCCGCTGCAAAGAATTGAGTCTGAACGAGAGTCAAAACAACTACCTCGATTCAAGTCAACCACTAGAACAAGTGTTCGATGCTTATACATCGTTTGACTATAAAAAAAAAAAAAAAAAAAAAAAAAAAAAAAAAAAAAAAAAAAAAAACAAGTTGGAACTTGCAACACTGGAACAGTGTTAGCAAAGAGAGCATGAGTGTCGGCCGTAAATCATTGTAAGTGTGGAGTTCCATATTGATAGTACAAAACTGCGACAAAGTCAATCGCAACGCTGCATTTGTGTTTGTATAACAGTGATCGCTGTAAAAATAACTGGATAGGTCAAAGTGGGAATGAAAATTTACTTATAGCGTGTTGAAACAGTTGTTCACGAGGCGAGGTGAATACTGTGATTTTGAAAATCGATTTCGATAGTGATAGTTCCTTTAAAATCGGATGACGCAATACCAATCCTAGCAAGCCGCAAAGTCTAGTTTAGTTATTTGGGACTTTTTTAGATTTCTCTCGCCTGAACCAAAGTCATCAGGAAGGAAATTCTTAATACCAATCCTAGCAAGCCGGAAAGTCTAGTCTAGTTATTTGGGACTTCTATAGAATTTTCCTCGCTTGAACCAAAGTCATCACGATGGAAATTCTTCGTCTTTATGGTTTCAGCTCTTTTTGTCTCAGATTAAAAAATGAATGTTAATATTGATCAAATGTCATCCGACACTCATCAAGGGCCCCTTAAGGAACGTAATATGAATTTAAAAAAAGCTCATTCGATTTTTAAGGGAGCTTAAACGGTCCATGAGAGACGAAATTCGCGGATACAGAGTATCCACAGCTTATTTCAATGTTCGATCTGACAAGACCGTGCGCCTTTGAAAAATCGATATCTCGATAGTGAATCGATGTATTGCAATTCGGTTTGCACCGGTCGAAAGCGCTTGCTTGTGACTGACAACCTCGAAAATTTCAGATCCATCCGAGTTTATTTAATGACCTTACAGGACCTCTCGCGGCCGCAGTTAGACATTTCTTGTCAGAGTTACGCTGAAACGGGGAGTAGTTTGATATTTTTAATAAGCCCCCCTAAGATGATATTTTTTGGCTCGAAACTGCATTGAGCCCTCTCGGGACATCATTGGGACCCAAAAAAAAGCGGAACCGATATAATACGGCACACGACTGGTTCGTGAGAGACGAAATTCGCCTTTTTCCAGCCTCCAGCGCCCCTCTAAGGTCGATCTGACAAGACCGCACGCCTTTGAAAAATCGATATCTCGAGAACGAATCGATGGATTGCGCACTGCGGTTTGGATTGGGCGGTAGCTTCAGCTTTTAGATAATTCTTGAAAAAAATTCAGATCCATCCAATTTTTTAAACGGATCTTATGGGCCCTCCCGCGGCCGCAGTTAGACATTGTACGTGAGACTTACGCTGGAGTTGGGGCCACGCCCCCCCCCCCGATATAGACTTTATCGGTCCGACATTTGTCAGGGCCCTTAATGAACTTCATGTGAACTAAAAAAACTCACATATGACTTCTCACGGCGCATGCTAGGTCCATGAGAGTCGAAATTCGCGGATTTTAGAGAATCTTAGATTTCTGACCCTATACCGCGCGCCTTTGAAAAATCGATATCTCGAGAGTAAATCGATGTAGCAATTCGGTTTGGACCGATCAAAAGAGTAAGCTTACCGGTACTCGCCGTTAAAATTTTGGATCCATCTGATTTCATTTTGAGACCTTACTTGAGTTACTTGGACCCCAGTTGGAATTATTTTTTCGGAGTTACGCTGGCAAGGGGGGCGCTCCCTCTCTTGGAAAACTGTGGAGGGGGCCCTTTGCTGGGGCATACATTCTATTTTTCACTTTTTTTTTTTTTTTTTTTTTTTTTTTTTAATTTTTTATTTGTGTCTAATCTAAGTTGGGGGAGGAGGAGGAGAGTACCTGCAAGTCCACCGGCAATTTACTTTTGATAGTGGCTGCGGGGCGAGGGTGCGGATTGCGGACTTTTAACTTGTTGTGGGGTTTACAGGGTGGCCGTGTCTAAACTTATGAAAAAAAGGCAACCACAGACCGAAAGAACGTTCAATTTCTGGTTCAGAGACCATGGACAAAGACATGGGCACCCGCAAAACAATTGCCCGGAGGGGGAACTTTTTGAATGTCAATGGAAGGTCTAGGGGACACCACCTAGAGACGGGCAAGTCTAGAGAACCCCCCCCCCCTTCCGCCCAAAATAGAAAATAAATCAATTATCCTTCCAAATGGTAGAAATTGTAAGTGATTGTAGCATGTAGTTGTATCAAAAGTAATTCTATTTTTGACGTGTTTGATATTATGAATAAAGTGACAGCATCAGATGATAGAAATAGTAAAAAGCTGAGTACAACTATTCCTTCTTTATTTTCATTGTCCTGATGAATTCTAAGAGTTAACCTATTTAAATTAACAAAACCAAAACTCTTGCCTATACATTCTCTAATCATGTAATTATCGACCAGAGGATTCTGAATTTTCAAGGAAGTTCGCTAAATTCTCGTTGCCAACGGTAGTTGCCAATGTAGACACGTTCATACTAGTAGATTTTAAAACTTCTTTCGGCGAGGGAGATGACGGGTGGGAAGGATGATGTCGTCTGAATCAGGAGGGGGTGGGGTAAAAATCAGGGGGGGGTCTAGATCTGGGGGGAGAGGAATCCTGAAACTGGGGGGCGAGCTGTATAGTGGCAAGGGGTGGTTGGGCACCACTGCTTAGGGGGGGGGCTACTTCCCGCCCTGCCCCCCCCAAATTACGCCCCTAATTAAAATTGTAAAGTAAACTAAGAATAAAGTTTGTTAACTCTTACTCCTTTCGTTATTATTTGATCTTCGAATGTTCCGATTCTTTTTTATTGTAAAATTTTGATTTTTCTGAATTAGGGGGGGGGGGGCCCATTGACAGATAAGGGAGAAAGGTAAGTGTAGGAATTTGCACGGGAATCCGGCATAGTGTGCCGCAAAAATTACTACCAATGGCGGATCCAGAAAATTCTTTTAGGGGGGGGGGGCTTCACGCCTATGAATTTTCAAATTTGCAGGGAGGAATTTATGGGATTTTTTCTGTTGAAAAAAGGCAAAGGCTACCGTGAGTTGGGGGGGCGTGCCTTTCCCGAATCCGCCGCTGATTACCATGTAACACTGAGCCACGATGACCGATGTCGCATAAAACCAGGTAGAAGACCCGTGGCGGGCGTGGCATCCGTGATGGCTGTGAAATTGGGATGAAGTAGATGGACACACATCATTCATGCAATCTGCACAACGCGGCAAGCAACTGTTGTAGGCGTAGGTGCAGTAGTTCGTGGGGAGGGCAAAGAGGACGGGAGGTCGTCGCAAAACCATGGACGAAGATATAACTAAGGACTGCCGACTGTTGTTAGTCCTGTTTTGCTCTCGACCCCAGCGCTCCAAGCAGCGGTCAGCTGAACTACTCTTTCAAGTGAGCGATCCTGGCGATGTGTCCATGCTCACATGCTGTGCTACTGCTAAAACCGTTGTTGGAGTTGGTCTGTTATGGCATGGCTGTCAACTGTTGTCGGCGACCCAAGAGGATCAGATAACTCAGTATCTCAATGGAAGATCGAAAGCAAGGGAAATCCAGAATCAACTTTGGACAAGGTAACAGAAATCATCAGCAAATTAAAAGAGTCGCCTGATCTCTACTAATAAAACAAATGTCTATGTACTCTTTCTTGTTTGATTCCGTTTTGAGGTTAACTGTGGTGTATAGTATTTCAGTCCTTGATTAATCATTTTCGACAATTCAGGAATCTTTCAAGAAATACTCCAGACGTTTGCTTTTTAGCGGATTTTGCTTCCTTTTAATTCGCTGATCATTTGTTCCCTTCGTTCAATCGTGATTCAAATTACCTACACGGTATACATTTGCGGGAAGGCATGGGAGAAAGGGAGCCGGAGCGGCCACCGCTGCAGCGGTTCGCTTTTAGTTGACCCTTACTGCTGCTTGGAGCGCTGCGGTCGCGCTCGAAAACCCGCTAACAGGTTTTAACACGGGCGGAGATAGGAAGTCGGCAGTTCTTAGTTATATCTTCGTCCATGGCTCGGAATGGTCTTAAAATTTTCCTTAGGATTTGATCTAGAACGCAACGTTCTTACATTTTCGAAAAGTTAACTCTAGCTCTCGCAATTAACGATTAAAGGCGGAAAAAGCATGGTTTCAGGACCGCGGAACAGTGGCGTTATCTAGCGGATGAGAATCTTACTACAGGTCGCTGAGGATTCACCTTAAAACGCAACGCCGATCGCGTTCCCCAAACGAACTCTTTTAGCGGACCGAAACATCAACAATAACAGGATTGGAAATTTGAAATCATCTAAATGCATTTTAAATCGCAGAATACACGAAACATGGACACAATCCTCTGATATAAAACCCCAATATCTCATACAGAAAATTTCGTTGAAGTCTGATCCAAATTAGTAACGTAATTACATTCCCAAAAATGCTTAACCTCAATCTTGGCCAAAAACTCCCGCCACAAAGAAAAAGCGACAAATTGGGAGGACACCGGATTGGCGGAATCACATGGGTCAATCGGTCCTCGAGGACCCGTTCTCGATACTGAAACCAAGCGATCCCCCGAGCGGACCCCCGAACCATGCCGTTCCTATAAGAAAAGCATTATTGACCTTGTAGAAACGATTTCAATAGAGCATGACACTCATGCTCTAAAAAAACTAACTCAGCAGTTATAGGCACGGTCATGATGGATGACAGATTATGAGTTCAGAGCCGTGTGAATTTTCTTCGTCAATATTCAAACAGCTGATGCTCAAGCTCTCATGACAAATCTTTGAGAGCAAACACAGTTGTTTATATTGAACTTGAAAAAAAAAAAATTATCTGTACGAAGTATCGAAAGCTTTTAGTTTACTTGTCAATACCTATTAGAAAAAAAAAATTGTGAAAAAAGGAAAAGTCAACAACGCAAAGAAAACAACACACAGGGTCACAGGTGTGGACAAAATGTGGGTGGTGTAAGGTCTTGACGTTTTCAGA
The DNA here is from genome assembly GCA_011764245.1 of Trialeurodes vaporariorum. NCBI lineage: Eukaryota > Metazoa > Arthropoda > Insecta > Hemiptera > Aleyrodidae > Trialeurodes > Trialeurodes vaporariorum. Next base: position 34,591,905 of record VMOF01000013.1, on the reverse strand, counting down.
TTTCCTGACCACATTTTTTGCTATTCGAATATGGAATATTTTGCTAGAAATATCTCAAAACTGTCTTTAGGACCGGCCAGCGGACCAGCGGCGGCCCAGGCAATTTGGCAACCATGCTTATTTGCCATTTAAACATATGAAAAAGTATTGATTTATTGGATTGGGGGTGCAATTGCACCTCCTCAAGATCGATTGTTTTACATAGGTTTAAATGGAGAGAATACGAGGTTGCCACATTGCACGAGCCGCCACTGCCGTGGACTGATGGCCCATTTGACTGAATAACTATTGCTATACCCGCGGGCTTAGATTCAAACCATGGGCGGATACAGGGAACTGTCTTTCTCTCTCTCCTCCCATTTGAAAACGTGCGTTAGAAAAGGACAGAAGAGGAGGCCAAAGTCACGTGATGGCCCCCTCTGCTGTCCTTTTCCAACACATAAGTTCAATTGGAGGGAGAGAGAGAAAGACAATTCCCTGTATCCGCCCTTGATTCAAACACTATATGGTGCAACAGAGGCAACCAACTCACCGTAAATCAAAAGCGGTCAGAATATGGTGAATCGGATATCCTTAGCTGACTTTTAAGGCTTTGCTAACCTGCAAATCAACCTCCAAATGTACCTTTTCGCCTCGTAACACGTAAACGTAAACGTAAAACTTGTGCAAGAACGATGTACGAGGGTATTTTGGAAAGTGAAGATACTCTCAAACTCTGTACAAAAAGATGGTGAAAGGTCAAGGTTATGGATTAAAAAAGGTATGCTCATCTGACTTCGCGCTACAAATTCAGTGGCGCGCAGTTCAAATTCACTGCAGGCAAGATGGCCGGCAAAAGCAGAAAGCGTATACTCTTTACAGAAAATATTGGGCTGCTCTCTGCAGGAAAGCAGGAAACAACCCAATGTTTTCTGCAAAAGAGTATACACTGAAAAAAAAATCAGCTAAATTTAACTAATTTCAACTTAAAAGTATGGACACCACTTAAAACTGTTAGTTTGACTATTTGAATTAGTAAAATTAACAGTTTTAAGTGGTGTCCATACTTTTAAGTTGAAATTAGTTAAATTTAGCTGATTTTTTTTTCAGTGTACGTTTTCTGCTTTTGTCGGCCATCTGGCCTGCAGTGATTTTGAACTACGCGCCACTGAATTTGTGGCGCGAAGTCAGACGAGCATACCTCTTCTATAACCTTGGTGAAAGGTATCAATCAACCAACCAACGATTGCACTCGGAAGAAAGAATCAGAATTTTAGTGCATGCAGTGTTTGAATTTTCTCCTGCTGAAGAATGAGAAGTTTAGGGTGTGGTACTATATATATGTGCATTCGATAATTTTTAAAAAGCGAAATGCGATTTGTAATCATTTTTTTTGTGATCAAAAGCGAAAATTTGACATTCTTTCGATGTCGACCCGCTTCTTTTATATTTTATCTTGTGCTTAAATAGGAAAAACGCAGAGTTGCCAATTAAAACGGAAGATGTAAACGCAAACAAAAATTTGAAGAGAAAGTGTTGAAATTTAAATAGATGTTCCATTCAGTATATTTTAATGCCTCTTTTCACAGTACGTTTACTTAGCTACATAAATTGTCTACTCATTTTTCAACAATGCGTCTACAGATTTGGAAAATAACCTTCATACCTACAATGGGGCTTTCGCAAACTTTTGTTGTGAGCAAATGAATAGTCCATTGTGATTTAAGAATCAGCGAACATCAAAAAAAATCACACTGAGAAAGTCTATAATTTAGTAATAAACTCTCATCTGCTGTAACAGCAAGTTTGTGATGGCGGCTCAACACAGGTATCATGGGAGATTCCTGTCTATTATGTCGCTTTCTCCACGGAAACACAGAGATGCCTCAATATACATAGATAGGAATCTCACATGATTACTGCGTTGAGCCACCTTTAAAGCCCGAATCTTAGGGGGAAATTTTTGTGATTTTTAAGTGAACTCATTGCAGTGGCGTCGCGTGCAATTTGGCAAAAATGTATTCTATCCATTTAAAATTTCATGAAAAAGATCGAATTCAGGGGTGGCATGGCAAAAGGGAAAAATTTCGATATATTTAAGATTTTAAAATGGAGCAGTTCATTGTTGCCAGATGGCACGCGACGCCCTGACTCATTGTCACTTTTGCAGGTTCTTAAGCAAGAATCAACTCTTCAATCCCAACAGAAACAAGCAGATAGTTCTGACACTACAGTGTCAGAAAAGGCGCACCTTGAGCAAATTTGGTCCTCATGAGTCAAATTCCATTTCCACCATCTCAAAAATAATGTGTCCAGCAAAAAACCGGGTCCGAACCTGGATGCGGCGAGTGGGTAGGGGTTAGGACCACTACATACGATCTTATATGGGACAAACCCTTCGAATATTCCACCAGCTCAAAAAAATTGTCCAGCAAAAGTGAGGGTCCGAACCTGTGTGCGGCGAGGGGGGGGGGGGGGGGGGTAGGGGAAACCCCTACAGACAATCTTAGAACAATCCCCCCGAATTTTCCAACATCTAAAAAAAATTGTCCAGCAAAAGTTAGGGTCCGAACCTGTGTGCAAGAGTGGAGGGGGGGGGGGGAGAACCATTAGGACAATCTTAGGACAATCCCTTCGAAATTTCTAACAACTCAAAAAAATTGTCCAGCAAAAGTTTGGGTCCGAACCTGTGTGCGGCGAGGGGGGGGGGGGGGGGTGTAGAACCACTACGGACAATCTTAGAACAATCCCTCCGAATTTTCCACCATCTCAAAAAAATTGTACAGCAAAAGTCCAAGTTCGAACCTGTAAGCAGCGAGGGGGGGGGGGGACCACTACGGACAATCTCAAACCCTTCGAATTTCCAACATCTAAAAAAAATTGTCCAGCAAAAGTTAAGGTCCGAACCTGTGCGCGGCGAGGGGGGGGGGGGGGGGGGGTAGAACCACTTCGGACAATCTTAGAACAATCCCTTGGATTCTCAAAAAATCATCAAAAAAAAAATTGTCCGGCAAAAATTTGGGTCCGAACCGGTGTGTGGTGATTGGGGGGGGGGGGAGGTTAGGACCACTACGGACAATCTTAACCATCCCCTCAGATTTTCCACCATATCTAGCAAAAGTTCGGGTCTGAACCTGTGTGCGTCGTGGGTGGGGGGGGCGGTGGGACCACTACGGACAATCATAGAACAAATCCTTCGAATTTCCTACTGCACATCACTAAACGCACGTAATAAACAATCAAATACTCATAAAACAATTTTAAACCCCCCTTTTAGTAAAAGGTAGTCAACGATATAGTATATCCCGCAAAATAGGGACATAAAAAAGTGATCGGTAGTAAGAAGAAATCGGACCACCAAGAATCGATTTTTTTTCTTTATGTGTTAGAGTAGAGAAAAACAATGTTGCCATATTCCATTAGCTGGCACCGTTCTTTGGTTGCCCGGTAAAAAATTTGAACGTGAAGTGTGATCCCAAGTAAAACAAAGGACGCCATGGCAAAACGTAAAAAAAGATGAAGAAGTTACAGTGAGTCAAAAGACATCTCTCCTAAATGTCCCCATGACGTCCCACGATGGTGACAAAGCATTTGATCCGCCACAATGGCGAAATACGTTAATCAAATCTCGAAATGATAAAAATAAACTGTAGGGAATACCCTACGAACACTTTCTCTCATCACTTTATCTGAGGGAGCCCCCCGGACCCCCCCCTCCCACCACTAAAGAATTCTGGAGGAGCCCCCCTAACCCCCTAAAAAATTTGGGGGAGACCCCCAGACCCCCTTTAGAATACTAGGAGAGACCCCCAAACCCCCTTTAAAATGCTGGGGGATACCTCCAGACCCCCTTTAGAATTCTGGGGGAGATCCCCAAACCCCCCTCAAATTTCAAATATTTTCACCTCCGGACATAATATTTCTCCCTTCAATCCGAAGAGTTTGCAATTTTGTAAAGAAGCTGTAGGAATAGTTGCCTATTTTGTTATTTGAAGGCTAATTGAGAGCCTTAATCTGATGTTGTTTATAACAGGGTTTAGAGTAGGTAATTCAAGATTCCAATAAGTTTTTATTTTTTGAGCTGCATCATTATATTTGCTCTTTGTTCTTTTTTTGGGAGTTTTTTTTTTCCCTTAGTTTTTAAGGAGGTCGAAATGTACTGATTCTTGCATTTCCTCCATTGAGTACTATGTTTGGTTTCTTCTTTCAAACTGTAGATCTTCGAAATAATTTTTTTGTTTAATAGTTTAAACCCCCCCTCCAAAAGTCAATGTGATTGTGAAAAAAATTCAACAAAATTCATTCAGCCTTTTTTGATTGACTTTTCTTTATAAAATTAATTTTCCTTGAATATTCTTTTTTTTGGTGTAATGAAACCTATATTGCTTTTAAACAGCTTTAGATTTAAAAAGTTGAATTTTGTAGTAATACATTGAAAAGAAATTTCTCCTAGGCTGGTTGCAAAGTTTTGATGCAATTTTCATCGAACTTATTGAGTCATACTTGAATTACTTATTGCAAATATTATGTTTGTCTTAATATTTGCTTACAATTAGTTTCAAAAGATTTTTGCTCGATCGTACCTATATTGCCCCTCGAAACGGTCGTAAGGTTTTATGAGGACTGTACCAGAAAAATGTTTTAGTGCACACAGTGCAGTGTTTAGTGTATTTTATTAACACATTATGTTTTTGAACATTTTTGTCAAAATCAATCCCATTAATGATTGACTCCAAGTTTAAAAATTAAATTTTTCACTTTCATTCTTTTTTTTTTTTTTTGGTCAAACACCCTATTTTTATTTTTTAAACTCTCTCAAGGGTTGTATATTGTAACTGTAAGGGCTAATTTTTTTTGTAAACCAAATTTTAGATTTTATTTGCCAGATTTTGTCAAAATCCATTGGACCAAACCTGAATTATCCGAAATAATAAGATTATGTTTTTTTTTGCTTATATACCCATTTTTTTTCTCAAACGCACCTATATTACCTCTTGAAAAGGTCTAATCGGTTGTGTATGGTGATCAAGAGAGGATAATATGTTAGTACTTTGATAGTAGATTGTGTGTAAAAAGTTTCATGAAAATTCATCCAGCCATTATTGATTGACTCCAAGTTTTAAGATTACTTAATTTCTCACGTTAATTCCATTTTTTTGGGTCGAGCGCACATATTTTGATTTTTTTAAGGTTTTGAGGGTTGAATATTGTAACTATAAGTGGTTTATTTTATAGTAGGCTGAATGTAGATTTTTGTCGCTAACTTTCATCAAAATTGATTGAACTAAACCTGAACTATCCCAAATAATAGGATTATATTTTATTTGCCCAAATTTCCCCAAATTTTTTCTCAATCGTACCTATATTACCTCTAGAAATGGTTTTATCGGTTGTTTTTGGTGACACAGAGAGAAAAATATTTAAGTTTATTGATAGTAGATTGTGTGTACAAAGTTTTATAAAATTTATGGAGCCATTATTGATTGACTCCAAGTTTTAAGATTGATTTCTCACGATAATTCTATTTTTTGGCTCGAGCGCGCTTATTTTGATTTTTTAAACAGTCTTAAGGAATGAATAGAGGAACTATAAGTGGTTCATTCTATAGTAGGCTGAAAATAGATATTTTTTTGCTAACTTTCATCAAAAATTTATTGAGCCAAACTTGAATTATTCCATTTTTATTCATTTTTATCCATTTTACCATTGATTTTAATGAAAATAATTTTTTCCCCATAACTACCCTAAAAATCAAAATTTCAAAAAAACAAAAAAAAAATACCTCTGGGGAATCTAAAAAGCAACAACTGTGCAAAATCTGGATGCATAAGGATCAATGGTTCAAAACTTATGCCTAGGTACGGAGTGACGAACAGCCGGACTGACGACAGACGCCACAGATTTTTTTACATAAATCTCTCTAAGTCAGAAAGGGTTAAGAAATAGAAAATATGATGGAAGGATGTTCTCATGGATGGTATTAGACATGATAAGAGGCAATTACTTTGACTAAATCATGATTGACTTTGTCCTGAGAGGCCAACTATCGCAACAAAATACCTTGAAAATCTCTGCGCCAACGCAATACTTTCTCAATTTTTTTAATTTCATTTGAGTGAGAAAGTAAAAATACAATCACACCATCTCCGTCGGATGTAGACTTTTAGGCATGACTGATCCAACCGCAACACACCTAATCAGTCTCTAATTCTGATTATTAGCGTTAAAAAAATTTTTGGCTCGAATTAGCACTCTCACCTCAGTATCAGTAAAAAACCCATACGCTGACATAATTTTTAGAAGAATTTGATGCGATCACACAATTTTCAGAAACACATGGCGCGTTGAGTCATTTTTCAGCAAAAAAAAAGCGCCATAACTTAATTTAACCAAACGTGGTGCACGACTTTAATTTTCAGCAAAAGTATAAGCACTAACTCAATTTCCCCATTTTCTCCCAAAGCCATATTGTTTTTTTTTTCTTATAGCGTTTGAAAATGTTTTTGCTCAAAACTGTGCGCTCACTCAAGTTTCAGTAAAAAACAGCATGTACGCTGACATAATTTTCAGAAGAAATTGACTCGGTAACACAAATTTCAGAAAGAAATGGAGCGCTGATTCATATTTCATCATACGACGCTAACTTAACTGTCACCAAATTGTGAGGCGCAATCCCAATTTTGCACAAAAGTCTGAGCGCTAAACTTTTAGGCATGACTGATGATGATCTCCGACAAAATAGGTGACTGTCAAAGGTTAGCGGACTACCAAACTATATGATTAAGGAACCAGTTTGAGTGTCTCAAGATACTTTGAGACATATGAGGAGAGTGACAGCTTGAATCAACATAGGTAGTACAACAGATGTAGCATAAGGTAGCATAAGAAATCAGGAAGTTCCTGGAGTACTAGAAATTTGAGCGTAAACAAATAGCTGAAATTTGATAGGAAATATGGAGGAGGTTAGGGCAGGGACCACTATGGAAACAACGACATCAGGGCTGAATAGTAAGAGATCCTCTTCGATGCGCAGTAATTTTTGGTAATTAAATGAGAATTCTGAGTTTTGAGATAAGGAATGTTCAGAGTTCTTGCTGTAGGGACTTTCCGTTTTGCGTTTGACCACACGCTATAATTAATTATAATAATTGCTTTTACCTACATGCAAAAAAAAAACATTCAGAACGGCAAATGATTGGTTCTCTTGATCACCTAGAATATATACCGGGAAAATTTGAAATAATCTAAAAGTGAGGTTGGAAATTTTTGACATAGAATAACTTTAAAAAAACGTCAATCAATGAACATGAAATTACTCCCAACCAACTCAGAATTCAGTCGTGGTGGGAGAACATTAACTTTTCAAATGAAATTAGCATAAAAAAAACACAGGACACAACCTAAATTTCACGACATCAAAAAAGCTCATTTCGCCATTTGATCAAAAGGGGGGCGTAGTATATTTATTGAGTATCAGGGCGATTTCAATAGGCGCACGTTGTGCCAACGGTGCGCCTAAAAGTTTGCAAGAGCCCCATTGATAATCAACTGTCTATTTCTTTCTCTTTACCAGCACGCTGATTTGTTTTTCACGTGTTCAAAGTCCTTTTTTGTTCCAAATGTGCTGACATTATTGACAGTTCAGCGGACGTTTTTGTCAAAAAATTGGACGTATTGTGAAAAGATACATTGATATATGTATACTGGAGACTTTTATTTTGTGAACGTAAAAATGTAGACGCTTCTAGAATGGGGTCGTTCTTTCAGGGTGGACATTTTTTTTTTTTTCCAGCCTATACTTACGTAAATATTTTGTCAAGGACCAAAAAAAGTACAAATTTTTTCCTTAATCCATACTACTGTAGATCAACTGACTAGAAACCACTCTGAAGGAATCTCTTGTGCTAATAATATCGAATTTTAAGTATAATGCAATTCAGCAGGAGGCTTGTGCAATTTGGCAACTTTGTTTTCCTTCCATTTGATTCAATGCAAAACGGTTGATTCGATAGTGAAGCTGTGCTTCACCTGAAATCCATTGTTTTACATAGATTCAAATGGAGAAAAAAACGTTGTTGCCAAATTGCACGAGCCGCCATGATGCAACTGGCTTATTATTGTAATTCGAACAGTGGCGGCTCGTGCTATTAGGCAACAATGTTATCCCTCCATTTGATTGTATGTAAAACAATCGATTCGAAAGTGAAGTAGCGCTTCACCAGCGATCGATTTTTTTACATAGATTAAATGGAGCGGAGACACTGTTGCCAAGTAGCACGAGCCGCCACTGAATTCGAAGAAGGCATTTGTTTCAAATCGAGAAGCCTTACTTTTATTGTTCTCTCATGACAGTAATTTCTTGGTTGGCACGAAGACGCTGCGCTCGATACCTTTATCTAACTGTTCAAGTTAGCTTTTAATTCTGATGTTATCGGACTTAGAGAAATGCTGAGACGCCAGAAACTTATCTTCCCGTGAGGAAAGTTGAATAGCAAGCTGTATGTTTTACTTTTTCAAAAAAAAAAAAAAAAAAAAGTAAAAAAAAGGAAAAGAGAAAAAAAAAATCTCAATTTGGCAGAAAACACGGCTCTAGCTAGCTCGCTTGTTGACACCCTCGTTTAGGTTCAATACAGGGGGGTGGATAATTTATCGCCAGGAGAGTTTAAAAGGAGGACATTCTTCCATTTAAGCTTCTGCCAAGGTTGTCAGATGACTATGAACACAATGGGTCTGTTGCATACTTTTGATACAACAATGTAGAACCTCTTGATTCGACTTGCGTAAAATTCGGCAAAAGTAACGATTCGCACATTAAAAAAGTTCACAAACCCCACTATTTTTAGCGCAGGAAATTACTTCAAGCTAAAACAGCTCACGCTAAACTAGACACTGTTTTCACCGGTATACAACTACATAGACAAAACAGTGTTTATGTAAACAACATCGTAACTACAAAATTTTATAATTTCATTCTAAATAAGTATATGAAATATTGGCTGCATTTGCTGTTTGGGCTTTTCAGGTTTATCAAAGATTACAAATGGGGCTCTTACAAACTTTTGCTGTGGGCAAATGAATAGTCTAATCTGTTGTAAAAACCAGCAAAAATCACGAAAATTGCACTAAAAAAATGTAAAATTCAGGATTTAACTCACATAACTGCTAAAGCGTCAAGATAGTAATGGCGGTTAAACTAAGGTATCACGGGAGATTCCTGTCTAATTTGTCCTTTTTTTAAGGAAACAGAGATATGTCTCAATTTAGATAGGAATCTCCCATGATACCTGCGTCTTTCCGCCATCAAACCTGGTTCTGAGAGTGAATTTCGTGATTTTTTAGAGTACTGATCGTCATTCTTACAGGTTTTATGCAAGAAGAATCAACTCTTCAATTCCCTTCAGCAACAGTTTGCAAGAGCCCCATAATCACCAGAAAATTGTATGCATCTAAACAAAACATGCACATGTTTGTAAATTATGTTGAGTCCATGTAAATTGGTATGTATTTTATACGTTGCGGTAATAAAATGGTGCCTATTGTAACGCGGGCTGCTTGCAATGGAAGTGATTTCCTGAGGTAATTGGTTGGATTTTGAAAGTTTTTACCGTGAGCATTGTTTTTTTTGCCGAATTTCACGTTAGAATCAGTGTGTCGGGTTGATGTATAAAAAGTACGCAACAGACACCCATCAGAAGTAAAACCACGAACTAAAATGTTCATATTAATAGCTTCGGGGGGGGGGGGGGTGTCTTAATCGACCTCAGGTCGGTTTTATGAGTAAGACTTATTTTTTTTTTTTTTTTTTTTGGACCTCATGACATTCAAGGTATACTAGTGTTCCCCATAATCCCACCAATATCACGTTTTTTTACAAGAATTTTTGATTATATACTCTGATGAGCTGTTAGTGTTTTTATTAGGCTTTTGAGGCGTATTAAAGTTTTAGATTGTGGAAAAAATCAATTCAATGTAAAAGACTGTTAAAAAAAAAAAAAAAAAAAAAAAAAAAAAAAAAAAAAAAAAAAAAAAACATGTCTTCTTAGAGTCTACAGCTCATTTTTCATACTGCATGGTGGCAAAATAACAGAAAATATAACAGGAAAACAAAAATATTTTTCCAAGTAGTTCCATTTGCTTAAAATATTAATTTCTTTAAAAAAAAAGTCGTAAATAATAGAAAAAATTTTGATAAAATGTGATGAAAAATGGTCTTAAAACATTCAGCAGGATGTACTAAATCACTTTAAATAGGTGTTCAAAGTTCTGAAAAAAGGAACTAAGCATCAAGGGTGATAATAAGTTTGGGGTCTTCTTAGCCTCCCCCCCCCCACCCCGCCCGGGTAACTTTTCATTTTTTTTCAGTCTATCGACTGATTTTGGAGAAAAATATTTACGTAAGTAATTAGAGCCGAAAGTTTCAAGGTTATGAATCAAAATATTTGCAATTTCTGTATGCTTGTTTTTTATTATGAAATGGATCTAGCCACATTTGATCATAACTTTATTCATAAGAAAAATTTATAAATTTTATGCCTGAGTTCTGACCAATGACAATAACCGATCACGTTCTCTAGTATTTCAAAACCACAGCACTGGAAATGATCCCTTTCCAGCTAAAAACATTTTCTTTCATCTTGCAGGATTGCTGATTGTCAATAAAACCATGGAATTGATGACACAGTTTAGACCCTTTGAATAATCTCTTTGAGAGATAAAAAGGCCTTCGGAAACGCGGAAAAGCATTCACAAAGGTCGTTCCAAATGATATATTTGATGACTGAACTATTTCAGCAATGCTACATTTTAACGATACTTACAACCTCTCTCCCTATCCTGTTCGCATCACGAACGCCCGATCTACACTCACTCAGAAGCCACTTATTCCTTTGAAAAAATTAAATAAACGTCGTAATGCTTTTTATAAGTGCTACCACTTATTTGTATCAAAGGTTCTACAGACGATTTATCACGGGCTAATTTCTATGATGTAAATGACTTTGGAATCTCTTCAGTTAATAATTTCTTTTTAATTACGCATTAAATTGATTGATTAGATTAGACTTTATAAGAACCAAGACGTTACCCTGCAATAAAATGGACACCACTGACTATCAAAATCCCCTTGTTGCTTCAACAATCCAGGTTGTTGGCAAAAGTATAGCAGACAAGGAGGTTGGATTGACATACTTGAGCTGTAAAATTAACCATCTACGGGTGGATTTTTGAAATTATTGGATGTAATTGGCACACGAGTTTAAAGCCTGGTAGAAGGGTTCCATAAATTTGCATGACAGAAATTCCGTGGGTATTATTTTCGTGGGCGATTATCATAATTCCATAAAATTTCATGGGATTCTGTGGGCCAAATCATGGATCTCCATAAGATTTTCCGCACGTAGTTTTGTGGAAAAATAGTTAATACCCACGTAGCTTTCATGACAATTCAAAGAACACTTTTACCACGGAAAAAGGATCACTTTTTGTGCCCTTAATCTGTTCCTGAAAAATAGACCTTTGTTGTAGATGGTGGAGCTTTGCAAGTATCAGTGGCGTAGCGTGCGATTCGGCAACGTTGTATTGTGTCCATTTTAACCCATGTAAAAGGTCAAATGCGACGGTGTTCACCGAACACCCAGTACTTCGATCTTTTTCATATGGGTTCAAATGAACGAACTAAAATGTTGCCAAATTTCACGCTACGCCACTGGCAAGCATATCATAGCAGATTCCTGCATGTCTAATTTCTCTCTCTCTCTCTCTCTCTCTCTCTGTCTCTCTCTCTCTCTGTCTGTCTCTCTCTCTCTCTCTCTCTCTCTCTCTCTCTCTCTCTCTCTCTCTCTCTCTCTCTCTCTCTCTCTCTCTCTCTCTCTCTCTCTCTCTCTCTCTCTCTCTCTCTCTCTTGGAGCCCTAATTTTGCCTAGTGCTTTGTGAACTCTTTTTTTTATTTATTTATTTTATTTTTATTTTATTTATTTATTTATTTATTTATTTATTTATTTTTTTTTTCTCTTGTGGTTTAATTTTGTTTCTAAATTGTTTCTCTCTTTGTTTCTTATTGTGCGTTTGTATAACTATGTGTAACTTGAACAAAATAAAATAAAATCGATTCATTTTCTCTCTCTCTCTCTCTCTCTCTCTCTCTCTCTCTCTCCCTCTCTCTCTCTCTCTCTCTCTCTCTCTCTCTCTCTCTCTCTCTCTAATAACACCTAGAAAAAAGCCTTAATATTAGATAGGAATCCTCTTAAGGTACCTTTGTAGCTTACTCTTGTAGATTTTTCTAGTTTACTCACTGTCATTTTCGTTGATTTTCACGCGAGAATCAACTACTTGACTATTTATACAGCAAAAGTCAGCAAAAGCCCCATTTGAACTGTAGAATCAACACAGAAAAAAATCAGGCCCTTTATATTTTCTACCAGAATTGCTGAAAAAGCCTCAGCAACCACGATCGAGTATTCTTTCTTCCATGGTAGATTTTTCGACTATCCTGGTAGATTATTTGTATAGGTCTTGATAGTAAAAAATCTACCGTGGTAGAAAAAACGAAACATAGTCAGTATATTGTCTACCATCGGTATAGTAACTGAGGCTTTTTCAGCAATCCTGGGAGAAAATATAAAGACCTGCGGGCCGATCATTTACTTTCATCGTTATAGCAATCGATACGCTTCATATCGAGCGATGCACTGCTCATCGATTGTTAACGGGTGATCATATACTTGCTATGGCCACCATCGCTCGATAGCTCTAAACGGGGCTCTCGATCGATTCGATCGAGAGGTATAACGATGCAATCGATGCAGTTTCTCTGCTCGCTTACAAAAGTGACCAATCACAGCGCAGTTCGTGTTTTTGAATTTCACGCGGCAGAATGACGAGCAACAGCTAATCTCACCCACAGACACAGCTGTTTATTATTATTGTTTGTTATTGTTTGTGAGGGATGGGGATGTAGTGTTACTATCTGCATTTGTTCTTCAAGCGTCGAATTAGCTTTATTCTATGATTTGTAAGAAATAGTGTCCGTGTTTATGCGTTTCCGTCAGAAATTTAGTTTATCCCCCGGGCCCCCCTGCAACTTCTGTGTTGATTTATACTTTTCGTGCGAAAATGCGTAGATACGAGTAGGTACTATATGACTTTTGTGTGTTCGTTTCATTTGAATCATTTTCTAGCTCAATTACTGATAATCATGCATGCTTCTCCCAACATTCGACGGAAATTGAACTATCTAGGAAGCTCACATCAGCATTCCTGCGGTTAGAAAAAGTGTCCGTAATTTAGATGGTTTCAGACGGATTCTGTGCTAGTTGTGTCAATGCTCACATCATGTAATATTTTAAAGTCTCCGCTTTTCAGTGATTTTCGTGCAATCTGTGGCTCTTCTTACAAGCATTTTTTCACACCCCTACAGTGTATAGTTGGGTCTTAACGTATACTCTAGTCTCATTCTCATTGCATCCTAACATGTTTACCTTTGATTTAATTGTTCTGAGACAAAGTTTGTGTAGGTAGTGTTGTTTGCAGTAATGCCAGTGAAACCTAAAATGACAGAAACATTTTCAGTTCCCATTTCAATCTGTGGCTGGTTGTGAGTCTTTTCTGACATCTCAAGTGTGTTGTCCTAATCTTTATTAGTCGCTTGAGTCTAAGAAAAGTTTTTCAGCAGTCGCAGCATCCATCGGTAACACTTCTATCTGAATTAGCAGAGCGTTTGTAACGATTGTGAAGGTAAGTGAGAGGTAAGTACCTTTCTTTGGTGTCCTCATTAGATTATAACTGTGTACTTTACCTGCAAATCATCTCTCAAACCTCTTTTAACAAGCAGACCATTTTCAAAGCATCAGCGGTGGGAGTTTATCGGACCAAAATTAAATCGGTTAGGCAGGTACATTTAACGCGATGTCAGACTCAAAGCAATTTTGGTTTCCAAATACTGATTATTTCTTTGATTAATCTGTAATCTCTTCACATTCAACTGAACCTACTCTCATTTACTTGAGTACTGACCTGCCTCCTTGAGAAAGCTGTGTAACTATGATTTTTTAGGCGGTAGGTACCTACCTACCTTTGAATTTTATAACTTAAGCTCAAATTACATTTAAAGACATGATGAAATGTTTCATCGGCAGAGGTTTTTCCTTCTCCCACTTGCAAGTATTTTTTACTGTCTTCTTTGCTGAATAAATTACACTTTATAGCTTTCTAGTAGATGTTCCTTGAAAAGTTACAAATATAGCTAAGGCTGTGGTAAACTGTATTTATTTTTCATTGATGTTTTGAGTTTTTACAATTTTAATTTTGAAGGAATAAGCCAAGAGCAATAGTTTTTCATTAATACTAATGGAAGAAAACAAGAATTCAGTAACGCTTTGGATAAGTGAAGAATGACTGCAAGAATTGTCATAATAATTGTAAGGCAAAAGTAGACAGACTGTTAAAGGTGTCGGGACAAATGTAACGCCTAACATATTTTGACATATTATAAGTGAGTTAGTGGCGAAGCCAGCCCTCGCGAAGGGGGGGGGGGCAATTATGGGATTTTCTCCTGTATAGGACCCCCTTTTCTTGCTTTCGCTCTTGCTTTTCCCCTTCCTCTCCTCTCTTTTCCCACTTTTTGAGCCGGACGATAGGGGGGGGGGGGGGGGGGCGACTGCCCCTTCGCCCCCACCCTGTATCCGCCAATGAAGTGAGGTGAAATGGAGTAGACTGCAGAATAGAGCTTCCTCTTAATTCTTGCTCCTGCAATGATTGATTTCCTTTTTGCAGATTTTAATTTTTTCTCAATCTGCAGTTACCATTTTGTCTCTAGCAAGTAAGTAGATATCTGCAGAAGACTCTTTTTCGCTCTAGACTTCCTTAGAAATTATAAGTTTGAAAAACAAGAATGGCCCCTAGGAGACTTCTTACCTTATGAAAATTTCAAGGGATGCATAAAGGAATGCTATGAGGTTTTCACTTACAACCAAAAAACCCAGTCAGGATAGCCGGTCAGTCTGTTAGATAATAGAACCAACCAAAATAAACATTTTGTCATTTGTATTCTACTCTAAGTGACTGAAGTTGTCTCCTGCCTTCCTATAAAAGTCGGATCTGTGATTCGTTCGGTGCCTGTGCATCAGAACTTTCTTATCATGAAGGTATATCTCATATGGCTCTCAGAGAGTGTTCTGAAAGAAGCAATACTTTTTGCTTCCTTACTTTCTTCCTCTCAATCCTTTTCTCTTTCAGAGTTGGTGTAAAATTAAGCTTTCTTATTTCATTCCTTTGTGATCTCTTGAAATGACAAAATGTTTTTTCGGTTGGTTCTATTATCTAACAGACTGACCGACTATCTTTACAGGGTTTTTTGCTTGTAAGTGAAAGCCTCATAGCATTCATTTAAATGCATCCCTTAAAATTTTCCTAAGGTAGGAAGTCTCCTAGGGGCCATTCTTGTTTTTCAAACTTATAATTTCTAAGGAAGTCTAGAGCGAAAAAGAGTCTTCTGCAGATATCTACTTACTTGCTAGAGACAAACTGCAGATTGAGAAAAAATTAAAATCTGCAAAAAGGAAATCAATCATTGCAGGAGCAAGAATTAAGACGAAGACACCTTTTACAGTCTCTCTACTTTTGCCTTACAATTATTATGACAATTCTTCCAGTCATTCTTCACTTATCTAAAGCGTTACTGCATTCTTGCTTTCTTCCATTAGAATTAATGAAAAACTATTGCTCTTGGCTTATTCCTTCAAAATTAAAATTGTAAAAACTCAAAACATCAATGAAAAATAAATACAGTTTACCACAGCCTTAGCTATATTTGTAACTTTTCAAGGAACATCTACTAGAAAGCTATAAAGTGTAATTTATTCAGCAAAGAACACAGTAAAAAATACTTGCAAGTGGGAGAAGGAAAAACCTCTGCCGATGAAACATTTCATCATGTCTTTAAATGTAATTTGAGCTTAAGTTATTAAAATTCAAAGGTAGGTAGGTAGGGGTCATTTCACGAAAGATGGCAGATGACAGATCGGGTTTCCTGCACTGTTGGTACGCTCGAGCATGAAGATTAAAGCTTAAAAACACAAAGACTTCTAATAATTCTATAGCTACTCATAAAAAGATAGTATTAGAAGTCTTTACAAAAACAAAAACTCGATTACACATAGTAAATAAGGCGGTCTGTCATCAGCCAACTCTCGTGAAATGACCCCTACCTACCGCCTAAAAAATCATAGTTACACAGCTTTCTCAAGGAGGCAAGTCAGTACTCAAGTAAATGAGAGTATTTTCAGTTGAATGTGAAGAGATTACAGATTAATCAAAGAAATAATCAGTATTTGGAAACCAAAATTGCTTTGAGTCTGACATCGCGTTAAATGTACCTGCCTAACCGATTTAATTTTGGTCCGATAAACTCCCACAACTGATGCTTTGAAAATGGTCTGCTTGTTAAAAGAGGTTTGAGAGATGATTTGCAGGTAAAGTACACAGTTATAATCTAATGAGGACACCAAAGAAAGGTACTTACCTCTCACTTACCTTCACAATCGTTACAAACGCTCTGCTAATTCAGATAGAAGTGTTACCGATGGATGCTGCGACTGCTGAAAAACTTTTCTTAGACTCAAGCGACTAATAAAGATTAGGACAACACACTTGAGATGTCAGAAAAGACTCACAACCAGCCACAGATTGAAATGGGAACTGAAAATGTTTCTGTCATTTTAGGTTTCACTGGCATTACTGCAAACAACACTACCTACACAAACTTTGTCTCAGAACAATTAAATCAAAGGTAAACATGTTAAGGATGCAATGAGAATGAGACTAGAGTATACTTTAAGACCCAACTATACACCGTAGGGGTGTGAAAAAATGCTTGTAAGAAGAGCCACAGATTGCACGAAAATCACTGAAAAGTGGAGACTTTAAAATATTACATGATGTGAGCACTGACACAACTAGCACAGAATCCGTCTGAAACCATCTAAATTACGGACACTTTTTCTAACCGCAGGAATGCTGATGTGAGCTTCCTAGATAGTTCAATTTCCGTCGAATGTTGTGAGTGGCATGAGAAAAAGTATTTTGGGTAACGAACACGCCGAGGCACTTGGGCAAATTCGCCCGAATTAAGTATTGAAATCAACACGTAAGTTGGTGGCCCCGGGGGTAAACTAATAGCGGAGGGACTGAAATAAAAACACGGATGTTATTCCACACATATTATAATTTGAAATGAATTACTTCTCTGAAGAACACAGAAAGAAAAGAATTATTTGTCACTTGAAGTCCGGTTGTTTACTCCGTTCGCTGTTTAGTGTTTACGCCAGTGCTGCCGTTTTGGTAGGGTCAAAAAGTCCGCCAAAAGTCCGCAAAAAGTCCGAAATTTTTTTTAAATGTCCGCAAAAAAGTCCGCACGAAATATTTAAAAAGTCCGCAAAAAAGTCCGTAAAATTTTTAAATGTCCGCTAAAAAGTCTCCGTGATTTTTCGAGAGAGTACGCATTGCTAGCCGAGGGCCGAGAATGGGTGACAAACACCTGAAAAGTTGGACTTTTTCTCTTTTCCGTCTACTCCCAGACTGAAAACCCCTGTGTTCTCCTAGCGGGAAATTTAATTATTTCTTATTTCTTGCAATGTCGTTGCTTGGTCAAGAGGTCAAATAAAATTCTTTGACTCTTTAGAACATTGTTCAGCTGTCTACTGATGAAATGTATTCATCCTAGCTCCAATCCAACTTTTGACTCATTAGAGACACTGAAAAGGAATTTCTACACTCATATTTTCCATTACTTGTTCAAGCCATGCTTTAGTAGAAAAAATTTTAAAAAAAATTAAAAAAAAAAAAAAAACACTTCTTTACTAATTACTGGCAAATATAAAAAGACAACTTAAAATTTCAAGAATTTGAGCAACCTTATTTTAACGCGGCATGATGCATCTAAAGACGACTGAAATCGGCGAAAATAAATCATAAAAGGCGACGGAGTGAAAAGTGTGTACGATGAACGGCTGTTAGCCACTTTTTCCCACCTATTCTTTACCAGATTTTCAGGAAAGTCCGCAAAATGTCCGATAAGTCTCAGAATGTCCTCAAAATGTCCGAATTAAGAAAAGTCCGCGCCAAAGTTCAAAAATCTTCAAAAAGTCCGAATTCGGACAAAAGTCCGCAAAACGGCAGCACTGGTTTACGCGATCAGCTGAGAACTCTGCCGGCCCCCTTCTCCGCCGACGCGTTTAGCCGGTCCCAGCGCCATCTCTGAATAAACAACGCAAATAAATTGTGCAGTGGAAAAGCGGGAATATTAAAAAAGACTCAAATGAATTTAGCGGTGGCATCAGAAACTGACTTCTTATTCTTTAGGTGCATTGCGCGAGTTCATGAGTGGATTTCGTGATGTTTTGCCGCTTGCTTCCTGTCAGTTTTTTCGATCGATAACTTATAAAGGTAGCTCAAGAGCTACCTTTATAGAACGATCGATTTGAGGCGGTATAACGATGCTCGAGTAGGTAAATGATCAGTCGATAAGAAGTTAACGATCGAATCGTTTAAAACGGTATAGCATGGGATTGCAAAGTAAATGATCGATCGATATCGTTATAATGCAATTCGCTCGATAAAAAGGGCTATAACGATGACTTTTGAAAGTAAATGATCGGCCCGCTGATTTTTTTTTCCGTGAACTATTTGACCATGTACAGCAGAAGATTGCCAAACCCTCTTATGAACTTTGAATAATTAAGACGAACACACCCTTCACCCTTTTTATATGCCGGTACTCAATTGTAATTGTAATCATCATAAAGGTGATTCCAGGGTCACCCTGGTAAAAATGACGACTATAACCGTTCCAAAAACGACTATAAACATAGTTGGCCAACTATGGATTATAGTTGGCCAACTATAGATTATAGTCGGCAACTATGTTTAAAGTCGTTTTTGGAATAGTCGTATAGTCGTCATTTTTACTAGGGGCGATTAGTTCCAACTATGGACATCACGTCGCGCTGCTCAAAAAGTCAACAGTTGTTTGCTTAATTTGACGAATTCACGCTAAAAACACAAATTTGAGGAACGTCAGCACCTGCATTGCAAGCATACTTCAGGAAGAGGCCCTGAAAGTTTTAGGCTGAAACACTCAAAATAAAGCCGGAAATCATGAAATACGAAAATTCCCGTAAGGCGCAATGAGTGCGAGTGAGGCAGATAGACGTATCATCACTCGCGCTCACTCTCACTCACTAAGCTTAAGGCGAAACGAATTTCATAATTTACGGCTTTAATTTTAAACCAATTTGGCTCATTTAATGCTAAAAAAATCCATAAAAATTTTTTGCAGGTGCTGACGTTATTGGATTTTGCGTTTTATCTATGGTTTCAGTTTAAAACGCCAAAAGCACGACTTTTCCGAAAAGCGACTAGTGGCGCTATCCATCGGATTGAAATCTGGAAAAGTTTCGCCGGGAATCACCTTAAGGTGATTCTATGGCAAACTCCCGAAAATTTTAATCCGATAGATGGCGTCACTTGTCGCTGGCTCCGAAAAGAGCCGTTTTTTGACGGTTTTCGGCTGTTTTCTCTGAACACACGAATAAGGGACGAAAAATCGGAATGCCAGCACCTGCTTAATTTTTTGCTTGATTTTTTGAGCCATAAATGGGCCAGATTGGTTCCAAAATAAAGGTGAAAGTATGCAAAGAAAAAATCACGTGTAGTTTGGAGTTGTATCAGTAATGATTACAGGTGAAACAGAAACCTGTAATCTTTACTGATAAAACTCCAAATTACACGTGATTTTTTCTTTGCATACTTTCGCCTTTATTTTAGAACCAATTTGGCCCGTTTATGGCTCAAAAAATCAAGCAAAAAATTAAGCAGGTGCTGACATTCCGATTTTTCGTCTCTTATTCGTCTGTTCAGAGAAATCAGTCGAAAACCGTCAAAAAACGGCTATTTTCGGAGCCAGCGACAAGTAACGCCATCTATCGGATTAAAATTTTCGGGAGTTTGCCATAGAATCACCTTAAAGCATTGCATTCCATCCTAAAAACCGGCAGCGCAGGATGCGTTGTCTCACCTATTTCTTTCGCGGAGGTCAAAAAAGGTTTCTTTTAACCTCCTCCATCGACCCTTCCTCCTCATACCGCAGTCTTCTTCCGCGGTCGCGGGCGTTCTGAATCGAAGCCAAAAGAGATAAGGATCTTGTAAACTTCCGCGAGTGTGGGCCAAAATATTTTCAACGCACCTTCACCGTAGATCGGCAAGATACAGAAGTGTTGCAAAGTCAGACCGATTTCTTTCTCGTCTTCTAAACAGCATAACTAAAGATCAGATGTAAAGTGCTTTTCTCGTTAAATGGTAGCCGATCTGGCAATATTGGATGTGTTGTTCTTGCTCGTAACGATCGTTGCCGCATCAGGCCACAAAAGTTATCCGATTTCCCACTAAAGTCATAAAACACATTATCTAGTTTTTGTTCTCGTTTTTTTTTTTTTTGCTTTTTGGCAACAATGGAAGCTGCTTTTCTATGATACACAGTGAATAAGATCCTTCCGGGGCTCAATGGGTCTTTCGCACAGACATTTCATAAGATGTGCAGCAGCGCTACCACACTGAAACACATATGGCAAAGGTTTACTTTTAATGGATCAAATAAGGTTAACGTTATCTTTGTCTTCTTTTCTTTCCCTGGTAAAAGAATTCCGAGAAATTCAATGACCAAAATTCATTGGGAAATTAATTATTATGATTCCATAAAATGGACTTTCGTGGGCCATTCATGGGATCCCATATTATTTTCCATGTAATTTCATGACATTCCATAATACTCCACGTAATTCTGTGGAATTTCAAAAACGGCCCGTGCAATGGGTCTGTTGCGTACTTTTGCTACATCAATATAACTCATTCCTTCTAACGTAAAATTCTACGAAAATAACGATGTGCATATTAAAAACTTTCAAAATCCACTCATTAACTCAGAAAATACCATCCATTCCAAACAACCTGCGCTACACCAGACACTATATCACCGACTTATAACTTCATAGATGGAACCATCTCGTTTATGTAAACACGAACAGAACTTACAAACATTGGAATGTTTCGTTCAGATGCGTACATTTTTCGTATTATTTTGTAATCTTTGATAAACCGAAAAGACCAGACAGCAATAATGCAGCCAATAGTTCATGTATTTAGAAGGGAATTCTATCATTTTGTAGTTACGATGTTGTTCACTTATGCACGGTGGTTCCGTCTATGTAGTAGTATACCGGTGCAAATAGTGTCTAGTGTAGCGCGGGCTGTTTGAAATTGAAGTGATTTCATGAGTTAATGAGTGGATTTTGAACGTTTTTAATGTGCGCATAGTTATTTTCGCCGAATTTTACATTCGAATCAAGGTTCTATTTTGCTGTAGCAAAAGTATGTAACAGACCCATTCCATGAAGTTTTATGGGAAAATAATAATTGCTAACGGAAATAATGGTCCGGGGAATTCCGGTCATAGAACTTCACAGAAATCTTTTACAAGTGTTAATTGTGCTTATTAAGTGGAGATTCCGTATATTTACTAATCCAAAAACATTATCTCCGAGGCATTACTGAAAGAACACACACTAAAACCTTCAATGTTTGAAAAAAATTGATGTTTCAATCCCTGTGTGGTGAACAGAGGCTGGGCATGGAGAGTTACTCGTTTTGAACTAATGCGATTTACGCGCTAATATCTTATCTAAAAATCCGACCAGTAGGTAGAGTATTAATCAAATTTTCAAATAATATTTTTCACATCCACCACAGAATGACGTTTACGCTCTACTACACTGACGGTGACCCATTTTAAGAACGTGCAGTTTTTGAAACATTCCCGAGGCCTTATCAAATACATTAGGGGGAGGGGTACCCACAAATGCCCACATATTTTTTTGCCCATTCTTGGAAGATGGAAAGAAATGGGAACTTTGTCCATTTTGTTCAAAAATTTCTTACGTTTCTGTACATCAACAATTCCACTAATAAAAATTATGACAAGTAATTAAGGCTCATTTTTTCTTACGAAACGGTCCATTTAACTCGCGTTTGGCAAAATAAAGGCAATGATGTTTGTTGAGAGAACCAGCGTGTATGTATAATGAAATGAAACTACCTATTTTTGTCAACAGTTTGTTACAAGGGGGACATCAAGTTGTGGTTGTTTCCTTCTTAAGCCTTCTCCGCATGCCTCTTTTTTCGTTCGAAAACAAGACTTTCCAATTGATTTTGACTCAGAATGAAAGGAAAACAAGCAGATAGTTCTGACACTACAGTGTCAGAGAAGGCGCACCTTGAGCAAATTTGGTCCCTCATAAATCAAATTCCATTTCCATCATCTCAAAAATAATCTGTCCAGCATAAATCCGGGTCCAAACAAGGGTGCGGCGAGTGGGTAGGGGTTAGGACCACTACGTGCGATCTGAGGACAAAACCCTTCGAATATTCCACCATCTCAAAAAAAAACTGTCCAGCAAAAGATTAGGTACGAACCTGTGTGCGATGAGTAGGGGGGGGGGGGGTGTAGAACCACTACGGACAATCTTAGAACAATCCCTCCGAATTTTCCACCATCTCAAAAAAAAAAATTGTACAGCAAAAGTTCAAGTTCGAACCTGAAAGCGGTGAGAGGGGGGGGGGCGGTAGGACCACTCCGGACAATCATAGAACAATTCCTTCGAATTTCCCACTGCACATCACTAAACGCACGTAATAAACAATCAAATACTCATAAAACAATTTTGAACCGCCTTTAGTAAAAAGGTAGTCAACAATATAGTATGTCCCGCAAAATAGGGAAATGAAAAAGTGATCAGTAGTAAGAAGAAATCGGACCATGCCGAGTCATTGGTTATTAGTCCAGCCAGTCAGACCTCAACGCTCTTAACAGCTTAGATCAGCTCCAAGATGCTCATGAGACCGGAAATGTTTCTCGCAGTTTCTTGAAAGTAATCTTGGAGTCCACTGAAGGCATTATTTCCATGCAAAAATTGGTCTGCAGGTTAACTGGCAGTGACGGCTCTATCAATTTGGCAACACTGTTTTTGTCTCTATTGATTTTATATGTAAAATGATCGATTTTTGGGTAGGCGACTGGCCTCGCCAAGAATCGATTATTTTTCATGATGTGTTAAAGTAGAGAAAAATTATGTTGCCATATTCCATTAGCTGGCACCGTTCTTTGGTTGCCCGGTAAAAAATTTGAACGTGAAGTGTGATGCCAAGTAAAACAAAGAACGCCATGGCAAAACGTAAGAAAAGATGAAGAAGTTACAGTGAGTCAAAAGACATCTCTCCTAAATGCATGATCTAACTACACAGGTCAGTCAATCCGGTGGACGAGTTTCGGTGCGATCTGCGCAACCTCCGCTCGTGACGTATAGCTGGCGCAGCTGAAGAGCAGGCGTTCAAATCTACATGCTTTCTTATGGGGAAAAGACCCTTTTACAAGTGCAAATTATAAACCATTTACGACAGTAAAACTTGGTTTTATTCAATAAGAAGTAACGAGGGAGGTTTCAAGCTTTGAGAAAACCAATACAATCGTACGCAAATTTGCTTTTTCTGTTTTCGGACAGTTTTAGAAAAGTGGGTAGAATGCATTGAATATTACATAACCTACTTTCTCCATAAGAGGGATTTTTACTAACCGCCAGAAAATACAGGAATAAGAAATTGAAGTGTGATCAGACTGATTTTCTCAAAGCTTGAAACCTTCCTCGTGGTCTATCATAAATAAAAACCAAGTTTTATTGTCGTAAATTGTTTCTAATTTGCACTTGAAAAATGGTCTTTTCCCCATATGAAAGCATGTAGATTTGAACGCCCGCGCTTCAGCTGCGCCAGCTATACGTCATCCCCTTCCTCACTCTACCCGGTGATGAAGCCAGGCAGATGGAGAGGCAGTGGAGGGTGTGCGCATTGACTGACCTGTGTAGTTAGATCATGCCTAAATGTCCCCATGACGTCCCACGACTGGTGACAGGCATTCGATCCGCGCACAATGGCCGAAGTACGTCAATCAAATCTCGAAATGATAAAAAATAAACTGTAGGCCGTAGGGAATACCCTACGAACACTTTATCACACCATTTTTATCTGAGGAAGACCCCCAGACCCCCCTCCCCCCACCACTAAAGAATTCTGGAGGAGACCCCCTAACCCCCTAAAGAATTCTGGGGGAGCCCCCCCCCCCCAAATTTCAAATATTTTCACCTCCGGACATAACTCTGCCTTCAATCCGAAGAGTTTGCAATTTTGTAGAGAAGCTGTAGGAGTAGTTGCCTATTTTGTTATTTGAAGGCTAATTGAGAGCCTTAATCTGATGTTGCTTATAACAGGGTCTAGAGTAATTCCAGATTCCAATAAGTTTTTATTCTTTGAGCTGCATTCATTATATTTGCTCTTTGTTCTATTTTTGGGAGTTTCTTTTTCCCTTAGTTTTTATACCTAGCAGGTCGAAATGTACTGATTCTTGCATTTCCTCCATTGAGTACTATGTTTGGTTTCTTCTTTCAAACTGTGGATCTTCAAAATAATTTTTTTGTTTAATAGATTAACCCCCTCCAAAGATGTACTTAAGTAAGTCGTAGATTGCGCAAACAAAATTTCAACAAAATTCATTCAGCCATTTTTGATTGACTTCTCTTTATAAAATTAATTTTCCTTGAATATTCTATTTTTTGGTGTGATGAAACCTATATTGCTTTTAAACAGCTTTAGACTTAAAAGGTTGTATATTGTAGTAATATATTGGAAAAAAATTTCTGCCTAGGCTGGTTGCAAACGTTTTGATGCAATTTTCATCGAACTTAATTGAGTCATACTTGAATTACTTATTCCAATCATTATGTTTGTCTTCATATTTGCTTACAATTATAGTTTCAAAAGATTTTTGCTCGATTGTACCTATATTGCCCCTAGAAACGGTCTTAAGGTTTTTATGAGGACTGTACCAGAAAAATACTTTAAGTAGTGCACACAGTGCAGTGTTTAGTGTATTTTTTTAACACATTATGTTTGTGAAAAGTTTTGTCAAAATCCATCCCATTAATGATTAACTTAAAGTTTAAAATTAATTCCTCACTTTCATTTTTTCTTTTTTTTGGACAAACACCCTATTTTGATTTTTTTAACTCTCTTAAGGGTTGTATATTGTAACTGTAAGGGCTACTTTCTTTTGTAAACTAATTGTAGATTTTATTTGCCAGATTTTGTCAAAATTCATTGGACCAAACAGGAATTATCCGAAATAATAAGATTATGTTTTTATTTGCTTATATACCCATATTTTTTTCTCAATCGCACCTATATTGCCTCTTGAAGAGGTCTAATCGGTTGTTTATGGTGATCAAGAGAGGAAAGTATGTTAGTACTTTGATAGTAGATTGTGTGTAAAAAGTTTCATGAAAATTCATCCAGCCATTATTGATTGACTCCAAGTTTTAAGATTAACTTAATTTCTCACGATAATTCCATTTTTTGGCTCGAGCGCACCTATTTTGATTTTTTAGACGGTTTTGAGGGTTGAATATTGTAACTATGAGTAGTTTATTTTATAGTAGGCTGAATGTAGATTTTTTTTGCTAACTTTCATCCAAATTCATTGAACCGAACCTGAACCATCCCCAAAAAATAGGATTATATTTTTATTTGCTCATATTCCCAAATTTTTTGCTCAATCGCACCTATATTACCTCTTGAAATGGTTTTATTGGTTGTTTTTGGTGACACAGAGAGGAAAGTATGTTAGTACTTTGATAGTAGATTGTGTGTAAAAAGTTTCATGAAAATTCATCCAGCCATTATTGATTGACTCCAAGTTTTAAGATTACTTAATTTCTCACGATAATTCCATTTTTTGGCTCGAGCGCACCTATTTTGATTTTTAAACGGTTTTGAGGGTTGGATATTGTAACTATGAGTGGTTTATTTTATAGTAGGCTGAATGTAGATTTTTTTTGCTAACTTTCATCCAAATTGATTGAACCAAACCTGAACCATCCCAAATAATAGGATTATATTTTTATTTGCTCATATTACCATATTTTTTGCTCAATCGCACCTATATTACCTCTTGAAATGGTTTTATTGGTTGTTTTTGGTGACACAGAGAGGAAAGTATGTTAGTACTTTGATAGTAGATTGTGTGTAAAAAGTTTCATGAAAATTCATCCAGCCATTATTGATTGACTCCAAGTTTTAAGATTAACTTAATATCTCACGATAATTCCATTTTTTGGCTCGAGCGCACCTATTTTGATTTTTAAACGGTTTTGAGGGTTGAATATTGTAACTATGAGTGGTTTATTTTATAGTAGGCTGAATGTAGATTTTTTTTGCTAACTTTCATCCAAATTGATTGAACCAAACCTGAACCATCCCAAATAATAGGATTATATTTTTATTTGCTCATATTCCCATATTTTTTGCTCAATCGCACCTATATTACCTCTTGAAATGGTTTTATTGGTTGTTTTTGGTGACACAGAGAGGAAAATATTTAAGTTTATTGATAAGATAGTGTGTACAAAGTTTTATCAAAATTCATGGAGCCATTATTGATTGACTCCAAGTTTTAAGATTGATTTCTCACGATAATTCTATTTTTGGCTCGAGCGCGTTTATTTTGATTTTTAATCAAATTTGAGGAATGAATATAGGAACTATAAGTGGTTTATTCTATAGTAGGCTGAAAATAGATTTTTTTTTGCTAACTTTCATCAAAATTGATTGAGCCAAACTTGAATTATTCCATTTTTATTCATTTTTATCCATTTTACCATTGATTTTAATGAAAATCATTTTTTCCCCATAACTACCCTAAAAGTCAAAATTTCAAAAAAACAAAAAAAGTGCCTCTGGGGAATCTAAAACGCAACAACTGTGCAAAATCTGGATGCATAAGGATCAATGGTTCAATAGTTATGCCTAGGTACGGAGTGACGGACAAACGGACTGACGGACAGACGCCACAGAATTTTTTTTCCTAAATCTCTCTAAGTCAGAGAGGATTAAGAAATATGAAAATATGATGGAAGGATGTTCTTATGGATGGTATTAGACATGATGAGAGGCCATTACTTTGACTAAATCATGATTGACTTTGTTGTGAGAGGCCAACTATCGTAACAAAATACCTTGAAAATCTCTGCGCCATCAGAAGAAATTGACTCGCTAACACAATTTTCAGAAAGAAATGGATCGCTGACTCATATTTCAGCATAAAAGACGCTATACTTTTAACCAAATTGTGAGGCGCAAACTCAATTTACTACAAAAGTCTAAGTGCGAAACTTTCAGGCATGACTGATCAACCTCAAAACACCTAATCAGTCTCTAATTCTGATCATTAGCGTTAAAAATATTTAAATATTAAAAGTGAACACTGAACAGTCATCAGTTCAACCAAAGATAAATAAGAATTCTGAGCATTGAGATAGTGAAAGTCTTGCTGCTTGGACTCTCCGTTTTGCGTTTGACCAAACGCTATAATTAATTATAATAATTACATTTACATGAAAAAAAAACAATAATTACATTTACATGAAAAAAAAAACAATCACTCAGAACGGCAAATGATTGGTTCACTTGATCACCTAGAATAAATACCGGGACAGTTTGAAATCATCACTAATCAGAAAGTGAGGTTAGTAAAAATTTTTGAAGTAGAATAACTTTAAGAAAACGTGAATCAATGAACATCTAATTACTTCCAACACACTCGAAATTCAGTCGTGATTGGGAAAACATTAACTTTTCAAATGAAATTGGCATTAAAAAAAAACAGGAAACAACCTAAAAATCACGACATCAAAAAAGCTCATTTCGCCATTTGACCACAAGGGGGCGTAGTATACTCTATTGAGTAGCAGACCGATTTCAATAGGCGCACGTAGTACCTACGGTGCGCCTAAAAATGGTGACAAATTTGCTAGCATTAACTGTCTTGTCCAAAGGGACCTGCAACGGACCATTTAACATGGGCCGCAGCAAAGGGAGCAAAATTAAGGTCGAAAGGTTATAAATATATTTCCTAATGTTTGGACGGCACCTATCATGTACTGTCAACGAATTAAAGATTGTCGCGAGATTTTCACACATTTTCAGCTATGGGTGTGAGTGTGGGACTGATCTGCAACGGCTTTCCCGCCCAGTGTTGCCAGATCAAGGGTAAAAAGCCGTTTCGTTCCCGCATTTAAATCAATGTAAAGCGTACGGCTTTTTCACCCCATCTGGCAACACTGTTCCCGCCCCACCCATGTACCCGCACTGGTATCTTATATCCGCAAGGTGCGTGAAGAGTATGAAGATTGTCGACCTTGAAGGCGAAATTTGGCTCGTAAAAATCTCGCGACAATCTTTAATTCGTTGATAGTACCTGTACTCTTTCAGACCTCGGTGATTGCTCTAAATTTTTCCTCTATATGTACTTGAGGAACGACGATATGGAAAAAATGATATTTCAACTTTCAAGTGTTTAAAAATGGGTTTGCATATATTATGCGCTCTAAGGGTACCACGATGCAGTGAATGGTTAAACTGGACCAAAAAATTCAGGACATTTCAAAATTTGAACAGATAATTTTGCACATATTTTTATAGTGGACAAAATTTTAAATTGGACCAACAAATTGTGGATTTAATTTTATTCAGTGGTGAAGCGTGCAATCTGGCAACATTGCATTTGGATCATTAAAACCCGTTAAAAATATCGGATTATTTAGGAATCGCCGATGACCATCCAATTCGACCTTTTCCATGGGTTCAAATGGACCAAATGTCATGTTGCCAAGCAGCACGTTTCGCCACTGCTTTTGTTGAACTCTTCAAGCCATATTTTCTACTATGCTTATTCACACGTTAACATCTGCTTTAAATAAAATCTCATCTAGGAGAGGTAAATGACCAATTACCTAAGAATCACTTGTTTCACATAACTTCAAAGGAGAAATTAGGTTGTTCATAGATTACTCCAACATCTATATTCGTCTATAGACAATAATCGTATGCTAGCGAAGCGCTGCCTCACTTTTAAAACGATTGTTTTACATTGAATCAAATGGAGGTGAAGCATTTTTTGCCTAATTCTACGAATCGCTACTCCATCGAGTGAACTGTGAAAAAAAGTCGCGTGATCATTGAATATGATTTTTGATGTATTCTGTTCAGAGTGCACTTGCTTTTTATTTTGTGTTTGAAACTTTACGAAAGGTAAAAACCTAACATCTTTATGTTTTACAAATGAGTGACGCAAAGTTCTCGCGGATGTGTGGTGCACTTAGCTGCTCAAAAATTTCAGCGCTTTTGAATTGCAACAAACACAGAGAATGGTTCAGTGTTCAGTCGCCTACAGCTTCAGAGATCCACAGCATTTCTCTTTTTGCATTTTCTCTTAACTAAATTCATTTATCTAAAGAAAAACAAAAGTTTAAAACGAAAGATGTTGATAATTGCCCCCGGCTCTTTTTTGTGGTGTGCATTCAAACCTTTAACTCCAGTTTGTTTAATACATATTTTTTTCTTATGATTATCATACTAATAACCTGCTTTCCAAAGAATTAATTTAATCCGATAAAAATACCACTCCGGGCATATCGTTCGAACAAAGGAGAATCTCATTAAACTGAGTCTAGGTAGTTTTTAATTAAATACCCAGGATTCTTTTTTAAATTGCCTGTTTATGAGAGAAAGTCATTGAACCTTACTCCCTTTTCAAACAAAGTCACTGCAGATTCCCAACCATCGTCTTGAGTTATCCAATTCTTAACTTATATCTTTCGGCAGAAAAACGGGTGACGATCAAAACACAGTTTCCTTACTTTTTTTTTTTTTTTTTTTTTTTTTTTTTTTTTTAATTTCGAATAAAAATCTCTTTAAAGAAGAATTGCAACCAACATTTATCGATTAAACCTCACCCCCTCCTCCTCTATTCAATTCAAATTAATGGAGGCACTATTGCTTGAAATGAGGATAACAACAGCTTAATCCCCTTATTATTTGTTCCCACTGATACATGAACGCATCGAGGCATTTATGGTTATGGTTATCCACCTTTTCTGTAGCCTAAACAAGATTAAAAAAAAAAGGTTCTCAATTTTTTTCCCGAAGTCAATATTAGCAATAATGGCTTAGACACAATAATAGACTATTTTAGTAGAGCGATATCTCGTATTGATAGCCCTCGGAGGACCTCTGGCCTCTGGCTCCAAGCAAACTCTGATTCAATGTATTTTTCCCCATAAGCCCATTTTTTGAACGGGAACATACGCTATTAGGTATATCAATCAATTATTGATGCAACCTTTTAGAAATTATGAAATCAATACCTCCTCGCAAATGTTGAATCATTTTACCGAAAGGTTGAGAATATCAGAAGAAATCGAAATTAGATATGACTCACCCAAATTCAGTGGCAGTGGCGTAGCGTGCATTTTGGCAACATCCCATTGTGTCCATTTAAACCAACGTAAAAGGTGTTCACCGAACACCCGATAGTTCGATCTTTTTCATGGATTTAAATGGACGAACTGCAACGTCACCAAATTGCATGCTACGCCACTGTGCAGTGGGTAGTTAAATGTTTGTACTCCACCGTAATGATTTTGCCTATCTCAGTATTTGAAGGCACTCGATGAAAAATCATTTTTCGAATGTTATGGATTTGGAGTTGGTTTTACTATTAATGAAAGATACAGATACGAAATTAAAGTAGAGTGGTCTTTGGCATTGGATTTGGAGACATTGTAAATTGTAAACAATTGAGACATCAATTCCTCTCCAATTTTCGATGTCACAAGATGTCGCAAGATGTCACATCTACAGTGTGTAAAGTCTGCATCTGCAATCGTCATATACGATATAACAGTGGCGGCCCAAGTGTAATGTGGAAACCACGGCATTCTCTCTTTTTTAAACCTATGAAAAATAATCGATCTTCAGGGGATTAACAGAGTCCCTGAAAAATCGATACTTTTGCATAGGTTCAAATGTCAAAAAACAAGGTTTCCAAATAGCACAAGCCGCCACTGCAAAACATGGGTGAGTCCAGCAATCTAGGAACAGAGTATTCTTCCCATGTGATTGCATGAGAAATAATCGATGAGCCACGCGGGTCTATAGCACCTTCAAGAGAATCGATTGTTTAGCATACACTGAAAAAAAAAAAATATGTTGATTTTACAGCTGGGGTGTTGAAAAAGTGTGTAGCATGTTAGTATGTTGGATTAACAGAACTGAGCGGTTCAATTAACACCGGTTTTTGTCAAATTAACTCCTCTGACGGTTAATTTTACAGCTCAGATCTGTTGATCCAACGTACTAACCTGCTACACACTTTTTTTAACACCCTATGCTGTAAAATCAACATATTTTTTTTTTCTGTGTACATTGAAATGGGAAAAATGTGCAGTTGCCAGATTTCTGAATCCGCCAATTCTGCTAAATGCTTGTAATTTGGTCAGTGTAATCTCATCCTAAACGTTTTTCGTCAGCGAAACAATCGAGGTTTTTGCCCTTCGTGAGAAAGTTTTGTTCCGTGGACAAGTATTTCTCCCGTATTCGAGCTAATTCTATTCAAGTTGTAGACGTGGCTTTCCGGACAATGTCGCACGCCCTCCGATGTTGTCAGATTTGAAGTTAAAAATTCGTATATTTTACATTGATTCGCAATTGGGAAAAACTCGTGAGTATGGCAACGCTGAATGTAGCCTGTGGCAGTTAAAGTTAATCGCATGTTTTTCCTCTGTGCAGCTTCCGCGAGTCGGTTTGACTTCGTAATGAATATTTAGACAAAACTTGTGTCTTAGTGTGACCGCGAGACCGACCAAACCCCTTGTCAACTCGTATATTCATTACATTTTAACGAATTCAAAACTGAGTTGTTCTCGCCCGAGTAAGATATTGTACACCCACTCGTTTTAAGCTCCCCAAGGACAATTTTAGAAGAGTGATATATCAATATAACTTCCCCCCCCAACGGCACATTTCGAGGTTGAAACCGGATTCAATTCGGTTTGGCAAACCAGTCAACCGATTTCAATCCAGTTTTGCAATCCGGTTTCAAACCCGATTAACACAAGCTGGATTTAAGCCGGATTATAGACAGTTTGAAATGGCTTACATGTCCGCAAAAAAATTTGACTAACTAGATTTGACTAGGATTCTAGCTATCTTCGCCAAGCATCATAGACCCCTATTCAAACTGGTTCAAAAACCTTTTTCAACTTGTTTCAAAAATGGGGTTCAATCAGGGTTATTCCCAATTTTAAACCAGCGATTCCGAACCGGATTCAAACGAGATTATCAAAGCAGGGTTGAATGCGAATTATAGATAGTTTGAAATGGCTTACATGTCCGCAAAAAAAATTGACTAACTAGATTTGATTCGGATTTAAGCAAGCTTAGCCGTTGATTGTGAATCCCTTTTCAAGCTGATTTAAATACGCTTTCCAACTTGAATCATTAATGGGGTTCAATCAGGGTTACTCCAGTTTTAAACCTCAAATTCCTGACCGGATTCAAACTAGATTATTCAACCCCGACTAAATGCGAATTATTGACGGCTTGAAATGCTTACATGTCCGCACTAAAAATAGAACAGCCGGATTTAACCCGAAATCAAACTGATTTTGATGAGGATTATTTACCCTACTTTCATCTGATTTAAAGATGTTTTCAAACTTGTTTCATCAGTTGGGTTCAACATGGGTATATTTCGGATCAAGAACTAAGCTTCGTCCCCGTCCGGTTTCACAACTGGTTACTCAAGCCGGATTGAATGCAAAGTGCAGCTAGGCGACTTGAATGACTCACAAGACCGTATCTAAACTTGAATTACCAGATTGAATCCAGATGGCAGCCAAGTTCTGAATGAACTGTACTAGACCAACTTATGACCAACTTCAAACTGATAGAAAGTTATAGACTCAAGCTTGAGTTATTGTTTAGGTTAGACTTGCTTAACCAATTATCAGGCACTCTACGTGGGCCTAGGGTGAATCCATTACCAAAAAGTAATGATGGAGATGTCCCAACCGTACTAAGTTTCAGTGGAAAGGTCGTTCGCAGCTCGGGGCCAAGTAAACGCGAGTAACGTTTCGCAAAAATATGGTGGAGCACTCTCTCGGCGGAAGCCGCGAACTAAGTTCACTCCGCTTCCCTATCCGGTTTCAAACCAGGTTATTCAATCTAGATTGAATGCGAATTGTAGACGATTTGAAATGGCTTAGATGTCCGCACCAAAAATTGGATAGCTAGATTTCACCTTGATTCAAACTGATTTCATGGAGGGTTATAAACCCTACTTCAAACTAATTTAAAACCATATTCTAACTTGTTTTATCAATTGGGTTAAACACGGGTTTAAACGGATCAAGAACTCTACTTTCAAATCAGGTTTCAAAACAGTTATTTGAACCGGATTGAATGCGAATTGTAGATTGCTTGAAATGGCTTACATGTCCGCAAAAAAAATTGACGAACGTGATCCGACTCAAACTAAAACCGTCTTTACAGCGGGTTGAATCCGACTTGAATTCGGTTCACAAGGCTGGCATGATATTGGATCGGATTCCATTTTTATTAAGATGTAGTATGCAAAATGAGTCGATTTTTAATCCGTCCCTGATTTGTCTTATATGGAGCCTTTGAACCTGACGTCTATCCGATTGATTAACTAGGTTTTGATCCTTGTTGGAAACAGATTCCTATCGGTTGCGAGTACTTCGATTAACTCGGTTTCAATCGAGTTTCAAGACGAAGCACTAAACTGGCCAACCGACTGGACGATTAAGAAATCGGCTGAAAGCTCATTTGAAACTAGGTTGATGAAGCTTCTTGTAGCAAGTTTGAAACCGTTTTGAAGTCCTTTTTTTATGAGTTTCTAAATCCATCTTGAACCATGTTCAGAGAACTGGCTTGAAACCGGTTCGGATCCAATTTGTGGCAGGGTCCAGTATGCAGTTTGAATCGGATTTAAATTCGTTTCCGATCCGTCTTTCACGAAGCTTGTACACCTGGTGATTATCCGACTGTCAATCTAGGTTTGATACTGATTGAAAACGGGTTCTCATAGGTTTGAGGAGTCCGTGTTTATCCTTGTTCAAGCCGATTCCAATCCGGATATCGGAGCTGATCATCCCCGTGCCGCTTGTAAACCAGTCTTGAAATCGGATTAAAGTCGGATTGGCAATCGTCGGTTTGTCAATCCTTCGAGTAGCTGGATTGAAACCAAACCTGGATTGAGTGTGCCGTTAGGGGCCTCCACTCCGCTTTTCCACACTCCTCACGAGTCCTAGATATAATACGAGTGCACACGATTAAGCTCAGGTCCGGGGTTAATTAACGGCGAGAATTGAGACAAGGCGTATACTGCGCAGCGCGAATTGCGATTCATCGATGTATCGATCTTCTCCAATGAAGGTCATCGATGTATCGATCTCCTCCAATGAAGGTCATCGATGTATCGATCTCCTCCAATGAAGGTCACCGATGTATCGATCTCTTCCAATGAAGGTCACCGATGTATCGATCTCTTCCAATGAAGGTTATCGATGTATCGATCTCCTCCAATGAAGGTCATTCCTATCCTATCTGAATTGAGTTTCTGGCTCAAAAGATATCGACACTAGTCATTTTTTTTTCTTTTAAAATTTTAGTTCAAACGCTTATAGCTTTTTTTCTGAAAGTATTAATCGAAAGGGGCGTCCTCCAGTAGAGTGAGTCTATAGGAGAGGCCGGACAAAGCGTGGCGATGTTAAATGCGCATAATCTTTGTTAATACGCAACTTAGAAGTTTGAAAGAGGTTTCATTGGATTTAATGTGAACTTTCCTACAAGAATGACCCTTTATAGTTTGTTTTCCGACTTTAAAAACATTCAAATTTGCGTTTTAAGTCATAAATTCTATGTCCAATCCCTCCCATCGAATCGTTCCACTGTTCGGTCCCCATAGGAACTACGTATATAATTTTTAATAATTTTTTTTTTGCCAAATTGCATCAGTTTATGAATGTTAAGGCACGGGAATTCTCTGATCAGTAATGTTTTTTCAAACGGTTGAGTCATCACCAAGAAGCAGGGAGCTATATCAATAGAAAAGGCTTATACTATGCATGTACGTCCTATCCCTAAGTCTGATTGCATGAACTATCTGATTCAGGTTCATTTATGTCTCATTTTTTTTACTTTAAAACTAAAATTGTAATCAGTTCGCAGTGGAAATTGGTTTTAAAGGATAATGCAATTGTTTAAGAGTGGGTGCTGAAGCGCGCTCTAGTGGCCAACACGCTCAACAGCGTCGCTACGGACCAAATATTACTTATACATAAAGATATGGCATTAGCCATCTCGCCCGTGTTAAGTGAAAAATGGATAAAACGCCGGCCGTGATACAACCGGGCATACAGAGGGGACCATAAAGATTACAGAATTTTGGCTCGAAAAGATTACTTTCCCCACTTTTCCTGTGTTTGTTTGCGGAACTAGAACAAACACGGAACGTGAACAGTGGAACGTGAAACATGGAACAGTTTTGTAACAGACAAACATGGAAAATGTAATCTTTTCTCTGTAACCTTTATGATCAACTCTGTATGCCCGATTGTATCACGGCCGGAGTAAACTTAACAAAATTTGGGCTTATGCCATATCTGTATGTATAAGTAATCTTTGCTACGGACACAATAATGAGTCCAATAATCCATACAATTCTTGTGTAAAATAACAAATAATTCTCATTTGAATTATATTTACCAGAAAAGGTATCTCTGTCTGTTTTCATTGAATATGTGAATTTAGTATTGTTGCTGGACGCAACAGTGGCCATCTGAACACAGAATTCCAATACCAGTATATCCAGGTAAGAAAATTTGGATTGTTCCTGTCATGTTTTAGTTACTTTATCCTGCACAGAATTCCAATACCAGTATATCCAGGTGAGAAAATTTGGATTGTTCCTGTCGTGTTTCAGTTACTTTATCCTGCAAAGCCTTCCAAAAAGAAACATGGTTATCGAATTCTGTGTCCGGATAGCAATACTCTTAAACAGTTGCACTTTTGTTTAAAACCAGTTTCAAATGGGTTTGTCTCAACTTTCTTTTTTAGGTTAAAAAAAAAAAAAAAAAAAAAAAAAAAAAAAAAAAAAAAAACAAGACAAAAAACCGAGCCCTTGGTAAGAGCTTCGATAAAATATGTTTATCATGGCTGCTGAAGTTTCAAAATCACATCCCATTCATCTCTGGTGCAGTGGCGTAGCGTTTATTTCTCTACGGAAACACAGAGATGAGTCTCAATTTAGGTAGTATAATTCCCCATGATACCAGCGTCTCTCCGCCATTAAACGCAATTCTGAGAGTGAATTTCGTGATTTTTTTTGTGTGTACTCATCGTAATTTTCACAAGTTTTGATGCAAAAATTAACTCTTCAATCCCTTCCAAGGCTTGGAGTGAACAAAGTTTCAAAAGAGCCCCATTCTCGTTAATTTATTTAGTTTAGAATTACGGGTAATGTAACAAGATTTTTGGTATATAACAATATTGTTTTTGAAATATTCCCATTTTCCCCATTTTCCCTAATTGATGGGGGAACTTTTATCCCCCATAACTTCCTTGAAATTTAAAATTTCGAAAAAACCAAAAAAAGTCCCTCTGAGGAATGTTAAAAGCAATTTCTCAGCAGAATTTGAATGTATATTGATCATTGAAAAGGCATGCCGGGATACAGATATAGACATCTGCGCCGAAGCAACAATAACAATATACAATATTACAAAAATACAATAATATTGTAATAATTATTACAATAATATTATTATTAATATACAATATTTTTCAATTTCTAACTTCGTTAGAGTGAGAAATTAAAAATTGAAGTAAGATATCATAATATGCAGAAAAATTGTTGCGGTGAATCAATGTATTTTTATTTTTTTATTTATTTTTATTTTTATTTTTGAAGATACAAAGCAACTACAAATAATTGTATTAAGCGATTTCGATTGTAACATTAAGACAATAGAATAGTAATAACTGGAAGAAAAATAAAAATATGGTGAATACTAGAAGTATTCAGTACTTGACCTAGGGGTCCTACGATTAAGTTTAGTTAATAACTTTTACTATGTTCTATTCCATCTATCAATGTATTGCTGTCAGGTAGAGAATTAAAATTACTCGAGCTGCCGATATTGAAAGTATAATTCGGAATTTCTTAATCCCACACCTCCTTCATTAAATCACAGTTTATTCTGTCCATGAGAATTGAACTGTTTGTGATTCAAAGTCAACCGACATCATCAAAGGATTTGTGCTGCACATTTGAGTGGACTTACATCACTTACAAACAATGAGTGAGAGGAAACGCGCCGCGCAGATTCCGCGTTAGAGAAGATAACTATTCGTACTTAACGGTGATGTTTTTGCATACTCTAAAAATTGAAGGAGCTTTTTACATGCTACGCGCAGAGCACAAGCACAGAGGCAGGGCTTGGGAGCCGGAGTCGTGGTTAAATCTGAGTCAGTGGCATAGCATGAAATTTGGAAACGTTGCCGTTCGTCCATTCAAACCCATGAAAAAGGTCGAATGATAGGGTGTTCGCCTGTTCGGTGAACACCTTCGTATTCAACCTTTTACACTTTTAAATATTCTCTGAAAAATGTCATTAAATATACACGAAACGGCAACTCTGCTCTGCTTTGCATTTAGGTCTATCAAAATGAGAGGGAAATGATATTTCAAAGTTACATGTGGCAACAGCGCGACAAACACGCTCGATTGATCGTCGATGCTATGATCTGACTTAAGAGAAGGTAGTTTGTTTATGTAAATAGCGCGAGCTTGCAGACCTTCCACGCGAAGTCGCCAAATTGTGGGAATTCCCCACGCACTCGTCGAAATGACTCTTCATAAAATTTGATGATTTCGGTGTGGAACTGGCAACCCTGCTTTGACGATACCCCTCGTCAATTCACCGGGGTATTAGAGGATGATAGCCTAAATGGTGAGGAGGAAGAAGAAGAGGAAGAGCTGGAAGGGTGAAGGGAATGCACTGCGCGAAGCCGTCTTCCTGATCGAATTTGTAACCGTGCCAACCCCCACCCCCATCTGAATCCGGTTCTCGAAAAACAAAGCGTTGAACATGAGTCTCTGTCGATAATTTTGAGACGGTCGGATTTTTTTTTTTTTTTTTTTTTTACCTTCTCACTCTAACGAGGTTAGAAAATTGAGAAAATATTGCGATAGCGCAGAGATTTTCAAGATACAAATATTTTGCTTCGATAGTTTGCCTCTCATAATTTTAAATAATATAACTAACAAGGGGAGGCTCAGAAGTAGCCGCCTCCGAATTTAAAAACAATTGCACGAAAATGTAGCTAAAGTAAAACTATTAGACCCGTGTTTCTCACTTTTTGCCAATGGGCCTTCCTAAAGCGTCAGGAATTTTTTGAAAGTTGCCGAAATTCTCGTAAATATTCGGAACGCTCTCCGCTCAGGTATTTTACGTGAATTTCGGCAACTTTCAAAAATTTCTGACGCTTCAAGAAGGCCCATTGGCAAAAAAAGAGAAACACGGGTCTAATAGTTTTACTTTAGCTACATTTTCGTGCAATTGTTTTCAAAATCGGACGTGGCGACTTCTGAGCCTCGCCTTGTAAGACAATCATGATTTACACAAAATTATGGTCCCTTGTCGTGTCTATAATAGAGCTCGTTTCAGAAGTGTAGGCGCACCTAGACCATAATCTTTGGCGACTTTTCAATTTTCATTTCTTCAAAGCTGAACAAAACTTGTCTTCGACTTGGAAATTTTAATTTTTAAGGATTCCACAATGGAAAGCCAACGCTCAAATTCATTTTCATTCATTTGCATTACGAAACAAGAAAAATAATGCTGAAAATTCCAAAGATTGTCGGTCTATGGGTGCGCCTACACTTCTGAAACAACTTCTACTGGAGGATGTTTCAGAAGTGCAGTCGCACCTAGACCGATAATCTTTGGAATTTTTCAACATTATTTCTCGTTTTAAAATGAAAACGAATGAAAATGAATGAGCGCGTTGGCTTTTCACGGAGGAACACTTTAAAATTAAAAGTTCAAAGTCGAGGACAAGTTTTGTTGAAGAAATAAAAATTGAAAAGTCACCAAAGATTATGGTCTAGGTGCGCCTAAATTTCTGAAACGAGCTTTATCCAAAATCACGCCCTTCCATTGTATTTCCATTTTTCTCAACCCTTTATTTACATGGAAAATCCGTTTGGAGAAGATCGATTTTCTACAATTTTCTGGTTTCCCATTAAAAAAAAAAAACAAAAAAAACAAAAAAAAACAAAATATCGAAGATTGAATGAAAAAGCAATATTAACAATTAAAACACAAGTCAGTGCAAAAAAAAAGGAAAAAAGGTATAAACAAGAAAAATATTAAATATAAAAAGGAGAGGAAAAATAAAAAGCCAAAACAAATGAACACGTCCGGGACGAAGAAAAGAATGGAAAAATGTGGCTAGAAAAAACAATAGGAAAAAAGAGGAGAAAAAAATATAGTAAAAAAAAACAAACAAGGAAATCTGAGCGGCCAAACGGAGGGAGAGAGGGGGGAACAAGTCTGTAAATAAGTTCCGGGGAGGTTGCAGAAAAATGCTGAAGTTTCTTTGGGATGCAAAGAAGAGAGAAAAAAGTGAATATCCTCTCCTCTCCTTTCCTCCCCCCCCCCCCCCCCCCCCTATGTTCTCACGATCTAGAAACTTTATTTATCTCCAACTTTTCGTTCTCAAAAGTCAGCTTAGAAACCTGAAAAACTACCCCTCTCGACAGGTTTTGACGTAAAATGCTACAAGATTGGCAAAGAAAAAAAAAAAAATTCCTTGATTGAGATTAAAGTTTCCAGGGTAAGAAATTGAGTAGGTATCCCTCCAATGATTCAACTATTTTACATTTTCCGATGAACTTTGAAAATTAGAGGTAGCGTAGAGGAAGCAGGCTGAAAATAACTCATACCGAGCCGACGCAACCGAAGCGGTAAGTGCTATATTTGGCAATATGGGATTTTGTCAATCAAACCCGTAAAAAAGGTCGAATCACAATAACTATGCGCATTGCACACACTTAATTGAACCTTTATTAATCACTGGTATAAGTGGTTGAAATGGGTGAATGCCAAGTTGCTCGCGCAACGTCACACTCTGGACAGTGGCGTAGCGTGTAATTTGGCATCGTTGTATTATGTCCATTTAAACTCATGTGATTGGTCGAATGCGAAGGTGTTCACCGTAAACCCAATTGTTCGATCTTTTCCATGGATTTTAATGGGCAAACTGCAACGTTGCCGAATTGCACGCTACGCCACTGACTCTGGATCGATATTTCCGGACATTAAAAGTTGTTAAATTGCTTTTCCGCTTTTCAAACATTTTAGTGTGATATTTTCTTGCGGAACCCATGTCATTTGAAGCTCTAAAATGACATATTTAATCATCATATGCAGATCCAGAAATTTGGCAACTGTGGATGCTTCCCATTTGAATACATGCAAAACAATCGATTAGTAAAAGAATCATGTCCCCCTTAAGAATCGATTGTTTCTCATACGTTCAAATGGCTGCGCAGCGTTATGTCACTCGAGAGACTCACTGTGATGTCATGCCTTGTCCGGCCCCTCCAAAGGAGCTGTTGCAAACTTTTGCTACAGGCTTATTAAGAATTGGTTAAGGGGTAAAACGCTGTAAAAATAACGATTAGCGCACTGAAAAATCATGAAATCCACTCCTTATTTCACAAAATGCTTTTAAATGCTAGACCGTAATGGCGTACGGGGCCGCGGTTTGCATTGGGTTTCCCTATCTTCAATCAGTGTCATCTACACGTGGTGTTCTCGCAACACCACACAAGAAGCAAAGAAGCATACAATTACCATTAGATTTGGGCCAAAGAGTAAACAAAAGTCGCAATTGCATTTAGAGGCAGCGCGGTCAATGCTGATAAGAGTCCGCTTTTCTGATTGGCTGGAAATGGAGGGAAATTGAGGGTCCAAAGTATTTTTGGCCTCGTGGAAATTAACATGGGGTTTTCGTTCCGGGACGTTTAACTCAAAACCTGTGCAAAATTTCCTCTAAACAATTAATACGAGTCGATTTAGCAGAATATTCCGAACAAATTGATAGGTCACAAGTACCAGTATATTGCAAATTCTAGAAGACTGTCTCAGTTGAATACTGTCACACATAATAGTGAGTTACTCAAATACACGCCAAGCATGTAAACACACTATTATGCTTACTTTTCAACTGAGACAGTCTTTTCGAATTTTCAATAAAGTAGCACTTATGACCAATCAATTTGTTGAGAAAATTTTGCTAAATTGACTCGTATTAATTGCTTAGAGGCAATTTTGCACATGTTTCGAGATAAACGTTCCGGAACGAAAACCCCGTATTTCCGTAGGGCCTAAAACAGTTTGGCACCACGCTTACAGCCAATCAGAGGCCAGCCCGCGTTTCCGATCCCTTATCTGCGTTGACCACGCACACGGAAAGAAATCCGCGCGGTGATGAGCACCGAACCGTTCGGTAAATGGATTTACCCAAGTAGCAAAAAAGTACCTAAAACGCAACAAATACGGACGTAAAACTGGAGAAATCCCTTGGGAAAACTCAAGTTAAAACTGCCGTAAGTACTCACGTTTTTTGCAAAAACAGAACTTTTACGGGAGGTTTTACGGCATTTAAACGGAACCTTTGCCGTAAAACTGCCGTAAAGCAAAAAGAAACGTATTTTACCCGGGTAAACTATACGTTGGTAAAACTTACGTTTATTTACTGTTTTACGGGAGTAATACCACAGGTTTACTAGAAAAATTAAAAGAAATTTTCGCTTGTCTAAATCGATTATCTGGGTGTTTTTTACTCATTATGTTCAACTTTCGCTACTCAGAGATGGTTATTAGACACTGGAATACATGGTGGTACATAGAATGGATACATGAAACGAAATTATGAAGACGGAAAGTTACCTGATTCTCTGGGATTTGAACCCGGGTCCTCCCGGGTGTGAGTCGAGCACCTTACCGATGAGCCACGTCTGCTGCCGAGTGTAGGAGGCGAAAATAGCGAATTATAAAGTTACAGCTAATCAGCTTAAGGCTCAATTCGGTTTTAGGGAAAAGTCTAAGGTTGTTTAAAACTAAGTAGCGCATACCGGCACGAATAGACAAGTGAAATGTAATTAAAAAGATAAATTTGTAAAAGTAGAGGTAAATAAAGAATAATAAATAGGTAATAAATAGATAAATAAAAAAATAAAAATAAATTAAATAAATAAAGTAAATAAAATATAAAAAAAAAACAAATAAAAAATAAAAAAAATAAAAAAAAATAAAGAAAATTTATAAAAAAATAAATAAAAGATAAAGAAAATAAATAAAAACTAAAGAAAATAAATAAAAATAAAGAAAATAAATACAAAATAAAGAAAATAAATGAAAAATAAAGAATATAAATGAAAAATAAAGAAAATAAACAAAAAATAAAGAAAATAAATGAAAAATAAAGAAAATAAATGAAAAAAAGAAAATAAATACAAAATAAAGAAAATAAATTCAAAATAAAGAAAATAAATGAAAAATAAAGAAAGTAAATAAAAAATGAAAAAAATAAATAAAACATAAATAAATCAATAAAAAATAAAGAAAATAAAAAGAAATTAAAGAAAGTAACTAAAAAATAATTAAAATTAAATGAAAATAAAAAAATAAAAAAAATGAAAAAAACTGAAAATAAAAAATTAAAAAAGAAATGAAAAATGAAAATAAATAAATTTAAAAAAAAATTAATAAAAAATGAGAAAACAAATAAGAAATAGGTCAAAATAGATAAAAAATAAAAAAATAAAAAAAAATAAATAAAAAAATAAAAAATAAAAAATAAAATAAATATTTAGATATTTAAAGAATAAACATACGAATAACACATATGCATTGATCGGTGGAAGGAAAAATGATATGAACTTATGGATATTTTTATAAATAAGGAAGGAACAAACTATTGAATGTGAATTGGATAGTATAAATAATAAAATGGTGGTAGGTTATATAAGAAATTATGAATAAATAAAATTATAAATATAATAACTCAAAGAATTTAAAATAAATGTATTTTAAAAATTCGCATGCATTTTTGCGTAAATACCTGTTTCTGGCTTCCTTGAAGTTTGCTTCAAAGTTTCACACGTGTTTTCGTCGGCAAGTTATCACGTGTTTCGCCAGTTTTACGGCACCATGACTTGTCCAATTATTTTTGCGAATTGCGTCCGTAAAACTTCATTTTTACGAAGATTTTACGGAGCCCAAAACACCTAGGGTTTTCTGCCGCTTAGCATCCGTAAAATTTACGTTTTTCTCAAGTTTTCCCCGATACTTTTACGTTCGTTAAATTGCAGCTTTACAGCAGTAAAACTCCTGTTTTACGGGAATTTACGGCCCGTTTTATTAAACTTTCCGTTGCTCCGTTTTCCCTCCGCAATACTTCTTTTTTACTGAAGGTAAAGTGCCGTCGAAACGACGCTGACGTTTTCCCTTCGTAATACGGGAGCTAATCCGAGGGATTTGGGCCGTAAAAGTCACGTTTCCGACACGTTTAGTAAAACATCCGTTTAACGCCATACGAAGTGCCGTAAAAGTCCCGTTTACGTAACGTTACGTTTAACGCCTGATTTACGCTATTGAAAGTCCCGTAAACGGCAGATCTTTGCTACTTGGGTACCGATCTATACGTTGACCGTCACCCAACTTGCTAATTATGATCACCGAACCGGTTCGTGATCATCACGGTCTCGCGTTCAGTAAGTGTTTCATTGAATTGTTCGGTTACGATCACCGAACTTTTCAACAAATCTACGCACGCTGGGGCATTTCAAAAGTTCAGTAACAAAAATGGCGTCGTAACGGAAATTCGATTCGCGTCGGTTGTTGATATTTAATTGAAAAAACTTTGGTATTTTAGTTTCCCCGTAAATTTGAAAGTAGTGCCGAATACGGAATAATCTGCGCAGTGAGTTACTGCGCATGCAGTCCAGCAATGCAACACCCAACGGTCTCATCTCATAACCTCAGTCAGAACAAAAACAGATCGGCCAGGGAGCTCTCAGTAAGCATGCATGAGTTAGTTTAATCAGCAATGTTTTAAAACTTTTCTGCCACTCATCATCATCGTTTTTGTGCCTAATAAAAATCGACGAAGTCTACTTTCATTTCCTGCATACGTTTTGTGAATATTTTCAGCTTGAATCCCCTCTCTACAATATAACTTGTGATCTTGTTCCCATGACGCTCGCCAACGATCCGATCACTTTTTACAATGTTCAAGTTCATCTGAATTATTGTCTTTCGTCCCAATGTTTACCCTATTATTGTCTCTTGATTCGCTATTT
This sequence comes from Trialeurodes vaporariorum, assembly GCA_011764245.1. Lineage (NCBI taxonomy): Eukaryota > Metazoa > Arthropoda > Insecta > Hemiptera > Aleyrodidae > Trialeurodes > Trialeurodes vaporariorum. The sequence continues at coordinate 34,547,480 of VMOF01000013.1, read as the reverse complement.
GTCGCTAGCTTTCAGTGCTCAAGCAAACTCGTTGTCTCGTGCCCGTGCAAATTTGGGATGTGCCATCATTTAACAGTGTCTGTATCAGTGTACTTGCTTTGTGTATATCTCTCTCGGTTTGTTTTGAAGGTAACTTCCTCAACATTTTAGTTGAATTCTCTCTAAAAGCTCTTCATTTCCATGTGATTTTGTTAGAAGGTCTTCATTTTCATTTGAGACGAGTCTGCATTGCACAGTTTGCCATGGCTTGAAAGCGGAATGAACACCTTTGTAAACAGCAGTGAATCTTTCTCATTCTAATTTTCTTATGCTTTTTTTAACATTCTCCAGCTCACTGTATTGATTAATTTATCAGCAAATATTGCTCTAAGATTTCCTTGAAAGGCTCCCAAGTTGATGTGTAAAGTTACAGAGATCACATCTCGCAAACAGTATTACCGTAGCAACCTCCCTGTGCATTGGCGGATACAGGAATTTGACTTTGTCTCTCTCCTCTCATTTGAATGTGTGCGTTAGAAAAGGACAGAGATAGGAGCTAAAGACATGTGATGATCCTTTTTGCTATCCTTCTCTAACGCATGTGTTCAAAGGATGACAGAGAGTGAAAGACCAATTCCTGTATCCACCCATGTCCCTGTAAATGAATGAATGGTTAACCTAGAATACTGAATTTTGAGATGACCTACTCAGTAATTGTATACCTACATTGCATAACACTCCTGTAAATTGAGTGCTGGTTTTGTGTATTTTGAACCTCTGATCAGTCCAGTCCAATGTTGGTGGTTGAAGTATCGTCACCCGTTTGTTCTCTGTTATCCTATTAGTAATAATTGGAAGCATTTTGCGTTGGCTGAGCACCCATGGTTATGTGTGACCCTACTGTGAGCTTGCTAGTCAGCTAAGCCATTACGTGTGATTGTTTTATTTGACTTAAATGTGGAACAAATTGAAGCATTATAGTGTAGTGGAAAGTTTTATCATTCCAATATTCTCCAAGTCAGCTCAAGTAAAGGTGCTAATACGCAGCACGGTTATATCATCCGGATGTTGATTTTCTGTCCCTTGATCTGTTTTTCTGAGCACCTAAGTTGATACCAATTCACCGATGGAGATTGTTTTGCCCCTCGAATCCCAAAGAACAGGCCTTTTATTTTCATTTTTACACAGATTTAGAACTCATATATCTTGAGTATTGGGTTATGAAAAGTGGCAGTGCCTGCTTCCAACGTGCATCAGTGAGTGGTTGATTAGGGTTGAGGCAAAACTCTGAATTAACCAACTGCTCTTAATGCGTTTAGATGCATCTTGGAAGCAGGCACTGCTACTTGTCAGAACCTGATACTCAAAACTTATGACACAGACTTGTGACTCTAGTAAATAGTTCAATCAAACCATTATTCTAACCAATATCTGTGAGGGAAAGGGCAGAAAGTATGAGCACCATTCAAACACTTCGGTTTAGAGGCTCTTCGACTCAAGTTGGTTCAATATAAATCCAATAAGAACTGAGATGTTTGAGGGACCACAATATTCAAGAGCATGAGATAGTGAAGAGCAATCGTGAAATTTTTGCTGATAGCTAAACTACCTTAAAGCTCAAAATGTCTCATCATTTTCCATGCTCTAGCTATCATCCCTCTCTCATTTCACAAGTAGTCCCCATTTGAGTATTGTTGAGCCAGCCAACTCAAGTCGAGTCGAAGATCTGTTCAAGAAACCAAAATTTCTGAACTGGATCTTTAAAATTTGCAGTGAAAAATTACACTGTGCTTGAGCTTGGCTCTGTTAGAACAGAACATTTCAACAAAGTTGGCAGTAGTCAAGAATAAATTCACTTTGAGAATTCATGACAAATAAATACTTCATAGGAATATTGCAATAAAAAAGTAGCAAGCAAGTTTAATGATCTCATCCTCACTGTCAAGTGTTGCCCCCCCCCACCCCCCTTCCAAAAAAATAAAAATACTCTCACAGGTGAATGCATTTATCTTTTTCTCTGCCCATCTGAATGTGTCTGGTAAAGAAGGATAAGAGGAGGAGCTATCACATGGCCTTAGCTGTCTCTCTCTCTTTTTTCTTTTTTATTTCCGATACTTGAATTCAAATGGGTGGGGAGAAAGGAAAATTCATTCCTGAATTCACCCCTTTGGCGTAGTGTGCAATTTGGCAACATTGCATCTAGTCCATGTTGAGTCATTAAAAGGTCAAAATATTGGGGGTGAACCGTACACTCCCTCGAATCGATAGCTTGTATGAGTTTCAATGGAAGAAATGTAACATTGCCAGATTGCACGCTCCGCCATAGATTCACCCATGCTTCAGTTGATATCGTAAGTGAACATCAATCTTGACGCTCAAGCTTTTCAAAGTTTAGTTTGCAGAGTAGGACCATCCAAAGGAAATTACTTTGGTAATTGGTTGATGACATAGAAATGTAGGCACACCTAGACCAATAATCTTTGGATTTCTACGAAAAATGATTTCTCTCTTTACTGAATAAAAAATTTATAAAAATGAATGTAAGCGTTGGCTTTTCATTGAGGAATGATTTAAAATTTAAGGGGTCAAAGTTCCAGGGAAGCTTTTTCTTTTTTATGAATGAATGTAACTTGAAAATTTGCCAAAGATTATCGGTAAGCTGTGCCTACTCTTCTGCAACGGACTCTACTCAACTAAGTACTGATTACATCTGTACTATTCATGGGTATGTAATTTTTGTCTGCTCAAGAAGCATAAAAATGTTGTTTTTATTATTGTTGATGAAAAACCGTTTTCATGAGAACCAGAATTTGAAACTGAAAATCTTTAAAAAATAACTAAAAACAATGCTTCAAGATCACTTCCTCTTAACAATCATAATCTGGGAGAGATTCCTGAACTCCCCTCGCAACTGTTCCAGTCAGGATAATACCCCTCACAGACCCTTTTTGGACGGAAGGATCCCCAACCTCCTGACAAATGAATCGATTAATCTTCAGATCTTTTAAAATTGGCAGGCCCATTAAATTGCATAGGCAGCGATGAATTGAATGTGTTTCATGGGAAAATTTTCACCTTCATGACAAAAAGACAATTCCGATATACTGTAGTACAAAGCTACTTAATCCCAGGTTTTCATTCTTTGGGGAAAATGCTTATTTTTTTTCACTTGTAAAGAAAGTATCTAAAATTGTCCTCTCTGACATATTTTGCCATAATTCTGATAAATTTCTTGTAAGCTAGGAAAGCTGGGTGAAGTTTCAATAGCCTTGTAGACTGATTGAAGGCGCAGTGTATAGAGGATTGCATGCACCTCTTTCAAAGCATTTTCCGTTGCTAATGTTATTGTCCCCAGTTTTCAGTCATCATGCAGTCCCTGGGGCCTTATTAAACCTATCTTTTTTTCACCCCCCCCCTCCCCAATGGGGCTATTCTCCCTTCATTTCAAGTAATTTTGCATGATGATTCAATTATTTGAGAAAGGCATGTGTTTATTTCTTCATTCAAGCAGACATTTATTTTGATTATTCGGTGATGAAAACAAGTATACAGGGTGTTTTTTTCATCTCCCCCCCCCTGGTTTTTTTTCTTGCTAATTGAGATAAAAAGTTGCGGTCTTTGACCATTCTTCATCATTTTGAATGAATTGTCTTTTTTTGGGGTCAACCCCCCCCCCCCCTAGGGGGGCTTTCTCAAAAATTTCAAATGGCAACCCCTATCTTGTGATACATCGTTTGAAAGGGCGTAAAATTCTAAGAGTTTTGGCGCAAACCGAAAGTTGATATCGTTTTTTGTATTCGACATATTGAATATTCAAAGTTCAATTTTCGCCTATCTTCAAAATTCGATATCTCGAATACGAAAAACGATATCGATATCCGGATTGCGCCAAAATGTTCAGTTTTTTGTTTTTTTGATCGACGTGTCATTCAATAAGAGTCGTGGAAGGGAATTTTCGAGATAGCCTCTTTTATAGGGGCAAAATTTTTAAAAAAAATTTGGGGGCTCTAAAACCAAATTCGGACTAATTTTATGTCAAAACCATTTCGTTATTTGAAAAGAACTTGCTTTTTAGAGTATTTTGGACTCATAGTTTTTTTAATTCCGACTTTCCAAAGTGGAGTAATGATTTTTTGAAAATGGGTCCAAATCGAACTTTGAAATTCCCCAAGTAGCAAAAAAGTACCTAAAACGCAACAAATACGGACGTAAAACTGGAGAAATCCCTTGGGAAAACTCAAGTTAAAACTGCCGTAAGTACTCACGTTTTTTGCAAAAACAGAACTTTTACGGGAGGTTTTACGGCATTTAAACGGAACCTTTGCCGTAAAACTGCCGTAAAGCAAAAAGAAACGTATTTTACCCGGGTAAACTATACGTTGGTAAAACTTACGTTTATTTACTGTTTTACGGGAGTAATACCACAGGTTTACTAGAAAAATTAAAAGAAATTTTCGCTTGTCTAAATCGATTATCTGGGTGTTTTTTACTCATTATGTTCAACTTTCGCTACTCAGAGATGGTTATTAGACACTGGAATACATGGTGGTACATAGAATGGATACATGAAACGAAATTATGAAGACGGAAAGTTACCTGATTCTCTGGGATTTGAACCCGGGTCCTCCCGGGTGTGAGTCGAGCACCTTACCGATGAGCCACGTCTGCTGCCGAGTGTAGGAGGCGAAAATAGCGAATTATAAAGTTACAGCTAATCAGCTTAAGGCTCAATTCGGTTTTAGGGAAAAGTCTAAGGTTGTTTAAAACTAAGTAGCGCATACCGGCACGAATAGACAAGTGAAATGTAATTAAAAAGATAAATTTGTAAAAGTAGAGGTAAATAAAGAATAATAAATAGGTAATAAATAGATAAATAAAAAAATAAAAATAAATTAAATAAATAAAGTAAATAAAATATAAAAAAAAAACAAATAAAAAATAAAAAAAATAAAAAAAAATAAAGAAAATTTATAAAAAAATAAATAAAAGATAAAGAAAATAAATAAAAACTAAAGAAAATAAATAAAAATAAAGAAAATAAATACAAAATAAAGAAAATAAATGAAAAATAAAGAATATAAATGAAAAATAAAGAAAATAAACAAAAAATAAAGAAAATAAATGAAAATAAAGAAAATAAATGAAAAAAAGAAAATAAATACAAAATAAAGAAAATAAATTCAAAATAAAGAAAATAAATGAAAAATAAAGAAAGTAAATAAAAATAAAAAAAATAAATAAAACATAAATAAATCAATAAAAAATAAAGAAAATAAAAAGAAATTAAAAAAAGTAACTAAAAAATAATTAAAATTAAATGAAAATAAAAAAATAAAAAAAATGAAAAAAACTGAAAATAAAAAATTAAAAAGAAATGAAAAATGAAAATAAATAAATTTAAAAAAAAATTAATAAAAAATGAGAAAACAAATAAGAAATAGGTCAAAATAGATAAAAATAAAAAAATAAAAAAAAATAAATAAAAAAATAAAAATAAAAAATAAAATAAATATTTAGATATTTAAAGAATAAACATACGAATAACACATATGCATTGATCGGTGGAAGGAAAAATGATATGAACTTATGGATATTTTTATAAATAAGGAAGGAACAAACTATTGAATGTGAATTGGATAGTATAAATAATAAAATGGTGGTAGGTTATATAAGAAATTATGAATAAATAAAATTATAAATATAATAACTCAAAGAATTTAAAATAAATGTATTTTAAAAATTCGCATGCTTTTTTGCGTAAATACCTGTTTCTGGCTTCCTTGAAGTTTGCTTCAAAGTTTCACACGTGTTTTCGTCGGCAAGTTATCACGTGTTTCGCCAGTTTTACGGCACCATGACTTGTCCAATTATTTTTGCGAATTGCGTCCGTAAAACTTCATTTTTACGAAGATTTTACGGAGCCCAAAACACCTAGGGTTTTCTGCCGCTTAGCATCCGTAAAATTTACGTTTTTCTCAAGTTTTCCCCGATACTTTTACGTTCGTTAAATTGCAGCTTTACAGCAGTAAAACTCCTGTTTTACGGGAATTTACGGCCCGTTTTATTAAACTTTCCGTTGCTCCGTTTTCCCTCCGCAATACTTCTTTTTTACTGAAGGTAAAGTGCCGTCGAAACGACGCTGACGTTTTCCCTTCGTAATACGGGAGCTAATCCGAGGGATTTGGGCCGTAAAAGTCACGTTTCCGACACGTTTAGTAAAACATCCGTTTAACGCCATACGAAGTGCCGTAAAAGTCCCGTTTACGTAACGTTACGTTTAACGCCTGATTTACGCTATTGAAAGTCCCGTAAACGGCAGATCTTTGCTACTTGGGTCGATATATCGAAAACGAAAAACGATATCAACTTCCGGTTTGCGCCAAAAGTCTTGGAATTTTACGCCCTTACAAAAGATGTATCACAAGATAGGGGTTGCCATTTGAAATTTTTGAGATAGCCCCCCTGGGGGCTCCCTAGGGGGGCTGGGGGGGGGGGGTTGACAAAAAAAAAAAAAAAAAAAAAAATCATTCAAAATGATTAAGAATGGTCCAAACCGCAACTTTTTATCTCAATTAGCAAGAAAAAAATCCAGGGGGGGGGGATAAAAAACCCCCTATGTATGTACCATCACAAGTGTTTCAAATCGGATTAACTTGTGAAAAAAAGAAGAGAAAAAAAATAGCGAATATGAGGTCATCGAACAGTTCGGTGACTGTCAACCACCAGTTCGGTGACGATCAACGACCAGTTCGGTGACGATCAACGACCAGTTCGGTGACGATCATCGACCAGTTCGGTGACGATCAACGACCAGTTCGGTGACGATCATCGACCAGTTCGGTGATGATCAACGACCAGTTCGGTGACGGTCAACGACCAGTTCGGTGACGGTCAACGACCAGTTCGGTGACGGTCAACGACCAGTTCGGTGACGGTCAACGACCAGTTCGGTGACGGTCAACGACCAGTTCGGTGACGGTCAACGACCAGTTCGGTGACGGTCAACGACCAGTTCGGTGACGGTCAACGACCAGTTCGGTGACGGTCAACGACCAGTTCGGTAAATACATTCACCAACCCAGTTCGGTGATGATCACCGTACTGTGCCTGTGTCCACATATTCATTGGCCAGTTCGGTGATCATCACCGAACTTTTAAATGATGATCACCGAACCTTTCTTTCCGTGCAGGCATTCCATTCAATTGCGACTCTTGTTTACTCTATGATTTGGGCGGCCTTGGCCGCTATTACGGTCTCGCATTTAAAAGCATCTTGTGAGTTTAGGAATGGATTTTGTAATTTGTTGTTATTTAAACAGGGTTTTACCCTTTAATCATCTATTAAGGGGGTACCCCACTCTGAAATATCCAATTTCCTTAATTTTTTTGGATTTTTTTTCCCACTTATCTTGTAGCCTGAAAGCTCCCGAACACGACCATATATTTGGTTTTGTCAATCAAAACCAAAAATATATATTTAAAAAAAAAAATTAAAAAAAAAATTATTTATATTTGGTTTGGTTTTGGTTTTTGTTTTTCAATTTTTCGAAGTGTTGCGATTTTCCAATATTTTTGGACAAAAGTTTCAACTACTTTTGTTCTATGATAGCTAGAGACCTCTGTTTTTTTTTTTTTTTTTTTTTAAAAATAGGGAATTTCCAGACCTATTTTTTCAAAGAAGCTTTTTTTAAAATATTGCCTAGTTATATTTCCATAGTTCATTGAGTGTCAAAGAAATTTTCAAATTTTGGTTACTGAAAGTAAAAACAAAAAATTCAGTACAAAATTTCAAAATACTGAAAATTTCCCCTTTTTACAGAATTTAGAGGACATAATAACCTTTCAAATAAGCCAAAGATCAAGTGATTTTACTGATTAGACCCAGAGGAGTTCAAAATTTATTAAATGTCTATTCTATGTCTAATAATCCTGTTTTAAGGGGGAGGTATGCAACCAGCCTCACCAAATTTGTTTTGGGGAAAAATTCAAAGTAGGATCGACCTTTGAGCAAATTTTCAGACTGCTAAAAGCTTTAGGGAAGAAAATAGTTTTTTTCAGTGGGTATACCCCCTTAATAAGCATGTAGCAAACGTTTGCAACAGCTTCATTGACTCGCGCCATTGTGCGCCTATTGAATAACTTCTGCAGTGTTGCCAGATTGGAGTGAAAAAGCCGTACGTTTTACATTGATTTAAATGGGGACGATACGGCTTTTTACCCTCGATCTGGCAACTCTGAACTTCTGTGATTTGGCACTGCGGCGGCAGGGCGACGGCTTGGCAACGGCAGTTTATGCGACCACAGTGCCTACAAATACGATAAGTTACGGCCAATCAATGGATGCTGTTGTCATTGTTGTTTGGTGTTCGTTGCATCCATCGACCACATTGGCATTGGTCGAGACCCAAATGATCAATCGATTAGAAATTCCGAATGATTGCACCCACACCCAACGCTTACCTATACATGCATCCCTTCTCCTTAATGAATTAGTAACGTGCTTCCATGAAATATTATACCCAAACAACGTACGCCACGTGTATTCTAAGCAGTGGTGGCTCGCGAAATGCGATATATCGATGTCTACTCCATTTAAAACTATCGAAATGTATCGATCGTCAGGGGATGCAATGAAACCCCCGAGAAATCGATACTTTTCTATAGTTTTAAAAGGAGTGGACATCGATTTTCAGTAAAAAATACTGTACACGCGAGAAACTTTTTAGGATAGGTAAATAAGTTATTCCAGAGTCAATTCCATAGCCGCAGGGAGGAGGCTGTCCAGGGGTGGAAGACACGTGACAGCCCCTCTCACTTTTTAGAGCTATTAATGCGAATTTTAACCCCCTCCCTTTGTTCTGGATTTTAAAAACCTTTTTTTCAACAAAACCCCCAAAAATTTCCTCAAAAATCCCTTGATTGCATAGACGCTCATTACTTAAGGGGTTTTCAATTTGCCGATCCCCAGAATTTCAAATGTTTCCAATGACCAAGACCTGTTTAGTGTGACGTCATGAAAATAATTGGTTCCAAAAAAAAGCTCCGTCTCACTCGCTCTCGTGGGTTTTCCCATATGAAACACGATCCAAATTTTCCAATACAAGTGCTATAGTAAACAACAAGTTCTTTGCACCAGTCGTGTTTATCACACCATTGGGTTCCACGTCCCTTATAAAAATTTCCGATTGTTTCAAAGAATTTTCCGATAGGATATACAGGGTGTCTCAGACCACCTGGCAAGCTTTTATTGTGGCCAAACTAAGGCAAATGTGAAAATTCGGTGAAACACGTGTAACGTATATCGACCCCAAAGAATTCGGGGAAAATATTTTCAGCCCCCCAAAACCACCCCTTGGGGGTTATTTAGGGGGGTGGGTACCCGTATCTCGAAAAAATCAAATGGAAAGGGTATGTTTTGACACTGGAATCTAATCCGGCATAAAAAAACAAAACTTTTTTACACCGGAGATTTTTTTCTAAAAACCACCCTTTTTTGAGTTAGGGGTGGTTTTCCAAAAATTTAGGGGTAATCTTTGATTGACCTCTGTGACCCTCCAAATCATTGGATTTGAATAAACTAAGAAGTTTCTGAAAGGGCAGACCAAGGGCTTTCTTTTGATGTATCACATGCCTATTTTTTGTGAAAAGGGGTACAAGGCCCCCTCACCCCAAAATTTTGGGGCTTCGGGGGGCCCTACGTAAAAATTGTCAAATGTAAAGGTATGCCTTGTGACACATCATTTGAAAGGTCTTTCAGAGACGAAAAAAGTGATGCCCCCAAAAATCGTAAAAACAACCCCCTTCCAAAATGGCGGCCGTTTTAAGGTTAGGGGGCTCAAGGGGGGGACCTTCAGAAAAATGATCCAAAATTGAACGATACATGGCTAAAAAGGTCTTAAAAAGAGAAAAATAATGGTTCAAACCGCGAGTCAATCCGACTTTCCAATCCAAAGTTACGGCCGATTGAAATTTAGGGGTGCCTTTTTGGGAAACCCAACTACCCCTAAATTTCAATCAGCCGTAACTTTGGATTGGAAAGTCGGATTGACTCGCGGTTTGAACCATTATTTTTCTCTTTTTAAGACCTTTTTAGCCATGTATCGTTCAATTTTGGATCATTTTTCTGAAGGTCCCCCCTTGAGCCCCCTAACCTTAAAACGGCCGCCATTTTGGAAGGGGGTTGTTTTTACGATTTTTGGGGGCATCACTTTTTTCGTCTCTGAAAGACCTTTCAAATGATGTGTCACAAGGCATACCTTTACATTTGACAATTTTTACGTAGGGCCCCCCGAAGCCCCAAAATTTTGGGGTGAGGGGGCCTTGTACCCCTTTTCACAAAAAAATAGGCATGTGATACATCAAAAGAAAGCCCTTGGTCTGCCCTTTCAGAAACTTCTTAGTTTATTCAAATCCAATGATTTGGAGGGTCACAGAGGTCAATCAAAGATTACCCCTAAATTTTTGGAAAACCACCCCTAACTCAAAAAAGGGTGGTTTTTAGAAAAAAATCTCCGGTGTAAAAAAGTTTTGTTTTTTTATGCCGGATTAGATTCCAGTGTCAAAACATACCCTTTCCATTTGATTTTTTCGAGATACGGGTACCCACCCCCCTAAATAACCCCCAAGGGGTGGTTTTGGGGGGCTGAAAATATTTTCCCCGAATTCTTTGGGGTCGATATACGTTACACGTGTTTCACCGAATTTTCATATTTGCCTTAGTTTGGTCACAATAAAAGCTTGCCAGGTGGTCTGAGACACCCTGTATATTCCCGCGCTTTATTTCCCATAAAAATAATCGAAATTTTATAGAGACAATCGGAATTCGTGTAGATTCAAGCGCGCTGACTATAGCAACGATAGGTCTTATGATTGAAATAAGACGAAACACACCTATGGTTCTATTCTTACAGTTTTAACAGCCACTTTTTTCTCAGTGATAAAATATGAGCTCGCTACCACAAACTTTTTGAAACATCGCGCATCAATGCACACTCACAGCTGTATCGAAGAAAGTCCTATGTTTTGTCCTTGTCATACACTCACAGTTTCTTATGAGCACAAAATTCTAGGATATAGGCTCATCAGCACCATCACGACATGTGTTATACCTCGAACAATAGCTTCGATACGAAGAGAAGTTAGAATGATTGAGTGTCATGGCGGTGATACTCCCATAAGAGACCGTGAGTAAGACGAGGACAAAACGTAGAACATCTTTCGGTATAACTGTGATTGTAAATTCGCTTGTGATCTTTTAGGAATTATGTTAGAGTGAAAAATACTTTAAGGTACGTGGAATCTAATGGTGCAATAAAATTTGAGAAAACTATTCTTTAACTAGCATGAATATGCGTTCGAAAATTTGGATCTGATTTCTTATAGGTAAATCAACGAGAGTGAGCGAGATAGAGCATTTGTTTGGAACCTATTTTGATGGTGACGTCATCACTAAACAGGTCTACTTAAGGATATGAATGAGCCCCTCTCTTTTCTATACCCCCCCCCCCCCGCTCTTCATCAATACCTCGCCGTCACTTCTTTTCGATACCGTCGTCAAACAGAATTTGACACTTTTATGACTCCTCAGACCCTCCGAGATCCGAGACACAAAGCCTCTCTAACACCCTCTCTCTCCCACACATTCACAAATCTCTCCGCTTAATGAACCGTGAAGAAATCTCGTGACCGGTGGAGCTCAAAACCGAGGGGCAAAGAGGGTTTCTGTGAAGGATGTTTCCACCCCCCTCCTGCCTTGGAATTTTGACTCATAGGTTGGCACAAATGACTTAGGTTGCTGGACCTGTATGGAATTCTCATTCAAAGGAATTCGACTTTGACGCTTAATAACTTGTTGAAATTAACAGGAATACCAAAACTTTTACAATTTTAAGAAAATAGACGCCGAGACCTCCTGGATTGCAGCAATAAATTAACGATTAATGAAACCAGTTTTAAGAAAACACGTTTTTAATTTTTCAAACCTTTCCCGCCAAGGTTTTGCCATAAGCAAAGCATGCAACCTATATATTAGATATGAAAATGAAAACAAAAAGCGTACCGTATATATACGGCACGCTTAAAAAATGAAACAAAACAAAAGCGGCCACTTTGTGACGTTTATTTGTCCAGTCAATAGATACGATCACTTAAACTTTCAAACATCTGTCGTTTATTGCGCAAGAATGTCTTCAATTTTTACTTTTTCGCTAGTATGAGAAAGTTAGGAAACAATGTAGTTTTCATTCAGTATAGTTGCCCCCCCACCCATGACATTCATTATCTCGATGTGGATCTTAAATCGCGATTTTTAAATACAGCATTTTCCATATTCTAGTACGCAAAGGAAGAAGGGGGGACGGGTCGTCCTTTCTTTGAACTACACTTTTTTTCAATTCTAATTATAATCTGCTTTATTTAAACGTTGGCCATCACTTTCAACTTTGCGAATTATGTTTCTTTTATTGTAATCGTATTATCTTGACGACACCGCATCTAAAAATTTATGGATCTTTATTATTCAAATCCATTTGTGTACCGCACCGCGTATATTTAACAGAATCCTACTTTGAGTCGTTATATACATTCAAGAACGACTTAAAAATTAGATTCTTCGACCTTACGACGGTAATTTAGCTCTGACCGAGAAATGTTAATATTCTTCGCGGAGAAAAACGAATACAAGATCTTGGTCTTGGTCCTTTTAATCTAGCTAAGTTCAGATTATTTTTATTGGCAAGTTCTTGAGATTGAACAGACAAGAAACTTGATTGCCAAATTTTCATACTGGAAAGAGGACACAATTTGGCTGACTAGCAATGCCGATGCGTGATTCGGCAACTTTGAAGTTCGCGTACATTAAAACCAATGAAAAAGATCGGACATTCGACCTTTTACTTAAGTTTCAACGGACAAAAATACCTCGTTTCCAAATCTTACACCCCACACCATTGCAATGGCTGAGCTCTAGCTCTTCCGTTTGATCCTATATGATGAAAAACCAAAAAAAAAACAAAACAAAAAAACAAAAAATCGATTTTAAGAATTCCTGCTAAATCGAAACGTGTGCATAGGCAGATAATGAGAGAATGGAACGAATGGATAGGCCTCAAAACTAGGTGCAATTTCTTCGAAAGAGTCTTATTTGCTCAAAATAAAGTCGAAAAAACTATGTTTATACTTTCCCGCAGCATTTTTAAAGTTAAAACTCATACTATTTGTGAAATGGCTCAAGTAAACAAGAAAAAAACACAGTAAATTTCGTTGGGTTTTAGACTTGAACGTAATTTTTCTTCAGATTTTAATTGAATTTTTGATAGTTTTGACTCCATTGTATAATGTATTTGCATTGGATCGATGAGTCAACGGAATCTGCGGATCGCAATATAGGCTTATATGTATACAAATATTTACGGATATGTGGACGTTTACTATACTTGGGGCATCAAATTTAATTTTAATTGTTGCAGAATAACATTCCAAGCAGTTACAAAATTACGAAATTATATTCCCAAGTTCATGAAGAGCGGAGTAAAGGGTGGATCGCTTTCCGATGCCTGAAAAAAACAAAATCAGCTGATTGATGGCAAAAGTGAAAACGTACAGACTTACAGCTACAAATAACCGTTTCATTGATAGAATAGCCATTGAAAGGCGAAAGCACCATCAGAATTCATTCCTTACTTTAAGTTTGGCTAACAACGTATAGGTACACTGATAGAATTATTTTTTTTTAATTCAAGGTGTATTTCGTTCTTGTAAAAGAAACTGCACAGTGAAATATTAAAGGGACATTCCTTTAACCCAAGGAAAATGTCTGCTGCTACAAGTAAAAGATTCCTTGTTGTGACAGTGATTATCTTGCGTACAATCAGAACTTTCCTCGTGCAAGGAACGTGAAAACAAGTAAACGTGTTTCCTTGTTTTTAAAGAAGAAATTGCTCTCAGTGTAATTTTCGAGTATACGTAACCTATACCTACAAAGAGAGATAGCTCTGGTGAAGGTCACGTGAGAGTGAGAGTGAGAGGGCAAACATATAAATGTTATGAATCAAAAACGTACGCGCTTTCTCGTGATAGCATCTCGTAAACCAGGTATTCACCAAAACAGTCTATTCTAAACTTCAAACATGTTTTCGTACATTAGTCGCGGCAACTGTGTTTCTGGGGCTGGTTGAAAAAAAAAATCGGGCAAATAAACAACGTTTACAAGAGTAAATAGTCAAGGAAATTATTCAGCTCGGTGAAGCCTGGGTAATGGAGTATCAATAAAAGTAGATCGAAATAATATAAACTTTGCCCGACGAACTTTATTATAAGTCCCGTTGTGAGCTCCATGAGACGGCGAGTATCACTTTTTGGCACAGTCAAACTTAATAAAGAAAAAAGTTTCGGATTCTTCCTTTTATCATTCCTGTGTCTCTCTCTCTCTCTCTCTCTCTCTCTCTCTCTCTCTCTCTCTCTCTCTCTCTCTCTCTCTCTCTCTCTCTCTCTCTCTCTCTCTCTCTCTCTCTCTCTCTCTCTCTCTCTCTCTCTCTCTCTCTCTCTCTCTCTCTCTCTCTCTCTCTCTCTCTCTCTCTCTCTCTCTCTCTCTCTCTCTCTAACTATTTCTTACTCTCACACATTACTTTCGTTTCGTCCGCCCTTTTACAACCTCGCGCAATCGGAAAATTGCGATAAAATCTCGGAAACATGATAACTGAACTTCGAAAATACGATTAATTCCGGCTTTTGACTTTCCCGCGTGAAAAGTCGTCGAATGAGTCTTTCAAAAAGCACCGCTCGACCTTTTCACGTGAAGAAGACTGTTTTATATAAAATTGTTGTATCGATCGTCACATCTAAGAGGAACCATTTTGCTGATTCTGAACAAGTAATTTTTCTAAAAGTGCAATTGAAATTGGACACGGTATAATGTTTATTCTAGCAGCATATATAAATCCAAAGGTTCTGTGATTCTACAAATGATGAATTTTACAAAATGTGTAGATTCCACAGTGGGGCTCTGGCAAACTTTTGCTACAGGGGATTGACGAGTTGGTTCTTGCGTAAAAACCTGTAAAAATGACGATGATTATACTAAAAAATCACAGAATTTTCTCTCAAAAGCGGGCGTCACACTATGTGGTATTTGACCAAAAAAGCTGGCATAAACTCAAAAACAAAAAGTCGCTATTGGGAAAAACTGTTGTGATATTCGAAATCTACATAGATTTTTGCATTAGAAACTTGTATTTAGCGGGTCTAAACTAGATTAATTCACCTAGAATCCACCAGGGGAAAAATCAGTTTTATCACCATTAAATTTTGCCTCAGCACGAGACTATAATCAAAGTAAAAAAAAAAAAGTGTTTCAAATGAAGTTAGAACAAAATTTTTGTACATGGATCGTCTTCCTGAAGGTATTTACAATCAGTCTATGCCTATTTTATCCAATTTTAATTTGAATTTGATATATTTTTGCTACTTCAAAGTTTTTTAGCTAAAAACGTAAATTTTCCGATTTTCAAGAGAACTTAAGTTCAAACATCCTGCCACATCCCGCGGGTATATATATGAGAAATGGTAGTCCTTAGTGCGTACTAATAGGCCTTGAAGTCAGAAGTTGCGGAAAAATGCGGCTTTTCCGGGAAAATTAGTTCGAATTTTGCGTTTTTGCACGAAATTCTCGTTTTCACGTGTTGTAGAGGCGACGAGTGAAATTTGGCAACACCGTCCAAATGACTTGAAACTCACTTTCCACGGGTACTTTTAACGCTGAATTCAAGTTTTGCATCCGTTTTTCAAAATTCGAAAATCCAAGATGGCTGCCGACCGATTAGCCGAAAAAATTATCGGCAGCCATCTTGAATTTTCGAATTTTGGAAAACTGATGCAAAATTTGAATTTAGCGTTAAAAAATACCTCTAGATGCCAAATTCCAAGTCATTAGGACTGTAAAAATAGTTTATGCCAACTTTTCCGGTCAAATACCACATAGTGCGTCATGGCGAAGAGACGCAGATATCATGGTAAATTCCTATCTAAATTGAGACATGTATCTCTGTTTTTCCGCAGAGAAAGTGACAAACTAAACAGGAATCTCCCATGATACCTGCGTTGAACCGCCATTACAATCTTGTCGTTAAAGCAGTTATGTAAGTTTATTAATGAATTTTAGACTTTTTTAGTGTGATTTGTGTGATTTTCGCTGGTTTTTACACCAGATTAGACTATGCATTCATTTGCTCACAGCAAACGTTTTTACACCAGATTAGACTATATATTCATTTGCTCACACCAAACGTTTGCAAGAGTCCTATTGCTGTAATATATACATAGTAATTTCTTTGTCAATATGGTAACTTTTCTCTCAAACGTGAGTATACATCATTTATTGTGAGACAGCTTTAGCTATAGTTTAGTCGCCGTCAAGCGCTTCGACACATAGATTTTCTAAATCTATACTGAACTAAAAATTCAGCTAATCCTACAAAGATTGGTTTAAAAGAAGACACGAGAAACAAAATGTAACTAAATTCATAATTCATAGCCAATCTTGTAATTAAAATTAAATTAGGACTTACAAATAAAAGCCAAAGGTATTTCCATACCCTCATTACCACCATCAGGGGCAAGTATAGTTTGAGCAAGTGAAAGTTAAAAACAATTTAAGTAACAAAAAACAATGTAAAATCAACTTATAAAAAATCATGATGAAAAATAGCATGACAGAAAATCATGATGAAAAATAGCATGACAGAAAAATCATGATGATTTTACGTTACCTTTACTTTTACTTGCTTATACTTTATTGCCACTGATGATGATCATATTGACCGAAAAGCCTTTGGTTTTTATGTAACTCCTAATTTTATTTTAATTGTATGATTGACTTTATTATGAATTTACTGTAATTGTATACTTCGTTTATGCTTTTATATCAATACATATTGTTTTCTGGATTGTTTCAGTTTACAAAAAATGAATTTTCGCAGCTTTAGTCACTTTAGAATTTAACAGAAACTATATGACATGAAAAATTGTAAAGAAGTTGGACTTTGTTTTGATGAGAGACCCCTTAAAAAAGTGGCCTCCCAATTTTCACACGAATCAGATGGATATTGCGAGGTGTCTTTGTATATACGCAGGTATATTATCGTCTGTGTAACACTATTGTCGAAGCTAAGGAAAAATTGGTTCGGCGGGATGTGATGGAGTTCGACAAAAAGAGACCGACCTTCAAAAAAGAATGCATTTTTCAATCTATTTTACTTGCGTCTCGTTGTTTTTTCAATTTTTTTTTTTTTTTTTTTTTTTTTTTTTTTTTTTTTTAATATTCTCATCGGTATATACTTCGATAACACCCTGTACTTATTGAGGTTATGAATCAAACATTGACAAGTGCATTTCACCGTATTATTTCGTTACTGCCGTTACTGTACGACTGATGCTATTTTGCCTGAATTTGTAAAGTGCTTTACATGTTGCCACTTCTCTTAGACACATTTATTATGTAGGAAAAACATCTCCGGGCTGGAGCTGATTTATCTTAATTGGTTAGGAAAATAGAATGTTTCTCCCTCACTGTGGTAAATTTATGCGACGAAATTTTGATTTTAAATCAGGGATTTTTTTCATTTTTTCGAAAAATATAGTCATACAAGTAACGAATACGTTGAAAACACGTAGCTAACACAACCTAGATTGCGCTTTTCAGTGATACTAGGGCAAGAAAAAGTAATAAGTTCCGCGGAAGGCAGATAAAATAATAACTGATTAGTTTCTGGGATCGGCTCAACATAGCTGTTATCGAGGTGAACTGTAATCAGGGGGCACATTGCACTATTTTGAGATGTGGCGATGGCAACACTGCAGGTTGAAGGCGAGAGCGGAATAGCATCTTGACACTGATAACGAGCGTTGAGACGGATGCAGGGCTTCGGTGTAGCGTAGAAGGCGGCAGAATCTTCATCGTGGAGCACGTGTCGGTATTCTGGTATCGCTGTCACGTATTCTGACCGTACAAAAGTGGGGACTGATAATAGATGAATCAATTTGAAAGATTGTTTATAATTAATAGGAACAGAGACAAAATAAATAATTTTATCAGGTTGAACAGAGCAAGAGACTTTAAGCAAACGCTCAATCTCAAAAGGAGATTGAGTTGTGAAATTGATTGGAATATTTTCATTATAAAATTTGGAAATTCGTTTGACTTCTTGATGGAGGTCAGAAGGGGAAAGAACAGAAGGGTGAAGTTGACCGTTATTACAGAATAGAAGCGAGGATTCAATCTCATCCAGAATGGAAAGTAAATGAAGACTGTAAGTGGCCATATAAGTTAATGACTCGTCAAGGAGCATTTTATTAGTCTCATTTACAGAGGAATCATGAGCGCGGGTGAGGAGCTGAAGTTTTTCCTTCAAGATACGTTCGTTTGCTTCAATACGGACGAGATTTTCCTTATTCTTATTAACAATTGAGGTACTCAAGGAAAACTCCTGTTGAACTTGATTTTCCAGAGAATCCTCGTTCTTGTCAATAGACTTCAAAATTTCGTCGTATCGTTGCTTATCGGTGTCATCAAGATTACCGGTGAGCCAACTAATACCCCGACCCAGAAAATTGGCGATGCCACGTTTGGAACGAGCGGGGGAGGACGGAGTGAATGGTGTTAAAAAAGAATAACGGTCTTGAAGTTCAGTGCCAAGATTTTTGACAAGAGAAATTGAGGGATTTAATTCGGATAAGACTGAAGGCGTATTATTACGGACAACTCGTAAGAATTTCCCGTAATAATCCTGAAGGGATTTAATTTCTTTTTGGAATAAAGTTGTATCATAATAGTGGGTAAAAGTGTGCCAAGATTTTTGAAGAGAAGCAGGGCCGATTTTCACAGGTAAGATTCCAGGGTTAGAAGTGATGTTAAATAGGTCATTTGACCATACTGCCCCGAAGGACCTGTAACAAGGAAAAGAAAAGGGGAACCTTAGCGGTTTTTGTTGTAAAGAAAAGTGCCTCTGGTCGGCTGATCAGACATGGAAATGGAAGTAGGGAGCAAATAATGGGAAGGTTCTTGAATGAACCCTTCGTACATAGGGTGAAGGGAAAGGTTGCGCCTCATGTTGTAGTGCAACAATTCCTCGATCGTGCGGAAGCGGACCAACCCTATTTCACTCCGGTTTCCGTCTAGTTCATGCAGGACGGTCTGGAAAAGTGAGTGTTGCAGAGGGTTGGAGGGCTGATCTTCATCCTCACTATCATCTTCAACTATGACGCATGGTAATTTGTAATTTTTCCGTTCTTCCCTCATCTTTTCGACCTTCGCGGCCTCCTCAAGATATTCTTTAGAAAAATTGTAAACTGGACGAGAAGGCGGTTTAGAAGAACTGCCGCGAGAGGGCGAGTTAGAAGAACTGCCACTGGGTACTGTATAATATTTAAAAGAGTTGCTGGCTGCCATGACAGTAGACTTAAGAAGCAATAAAACGAAAAAGAAAAGGTTCAAAAACTGATATAAGGCAAAAAGGTAAGTAGATGGCAGGAAATAAATGAAAGAAAGTAAAAACGAAAAAGAAATGAGAGATTAAGGGGGGTAACGATGATGAGGATTACCTGAAACAGAATGAGATAACTGATTACGTTTTGATCTTCGAATCTCATTAACGTGCACCTTTTGCTTAACTTGAGTTTCAGGGTTGACGACGGATAATGTGCCAGTCTCCTTATTTACTCGGGTGACTTCGGCTGGCTTAAAATGTGGGGACGTTTTTTGATTAGCTATTCGCTTAACCAACTTCCGATAAACATTTTTCTGTATGGGAGGAAGAGGTTCCCGAGATTCATTTTGCTTTTCAAGGACCCTGTTCTTTTGTTTTTCCAATGTATTTTTTATGAAATCGAACAAATATTTAGATTGTTCGGCATGTTGAACGACATAATCTTGAGATTTTTTTGTTAACTGATCAGAAATTGTGAGAGGTAAGGTTTCGAGATGACCATTAATTACCTGAAATGGCGTAAATTTAGTTGCAGAATGATAGGAATTGTTATAGGCTATAACAGCCATTTGTAACAATTTACAAATGTTGCTATCCTTAAAAGTCGGCTGCAACTTAAATAACTTAAGATGTTCAGCTATAGTGGAGTGAAATCGCTCCACTATACCATTAGACTGGGGATGATTATGAGATGTAAAATGAATTTTGATATCATGAAATGATAAGAAATCCGTGACAACTTTATTTTTAAATTCAGGCCCTTGATCGGCAACGATAGATGCTGGAATCCCATGGTGAGTAAAATAGGTGAACAATTTATCCATTATTTCAAGGCCGGTCTTACCTTTTAACAAATAAGCTTGGCCATATTTTGAAAAGACATCTACGATAGTTAAAAAATTATGCTGTTCTGCACTATAAGTATCGACGTGCAAAATTTCAAAAGGCTTAATAGGCGTCGGAGTTTTATTTAATTTTAACTTAATCGGATTCCTGTCATATTTGGCAATATTGCAGAGATCACAGTTATTGATATATTTTTGGATACTTGTTCGCATATTTGGCCAGTAATGGTGCAGGGAAAGTTGAATTTCAGTCTCGGTAATACCTCTATGATTGTTAGGACCATTATGATAAGACTCAATAATCTCAGTTTGTTTCTCAATTTGTTCAACGTCCTCTAGTAATTTGGTGAATTTTACAAAATTTAATTTGGTGTACTTTTCTTGTAAAATGCGGATAAAAACAGGACATAAACTATCGTCTTTAAAATACAACCCGTAGGTTTTACGTGGATTAATATGGTTATCCAAAAATTTGGAAATTTCATCGTCCATTTTCCCAAATTTAGGTAACTCGAGAAGATAACGACATTTTTGTCCAAAAGGTTTTGTTACACGTAAATTCTGATGTAAATCATCCGTAAGAGATATGATAATTTGATTCTTAACCTTATTGACGAAAGTGTCATTAATAGGGACAGATAATTTTGGATTTTCCGCTGATGAATGAATGGTTGAGGCGTTATCATTAGATGTATTGCCGATAACTGAGATATTACTGGGAAGCACATTTAATTCAAGTCGAGATAGATTATCGACATGGGTTATAGTTCTCCCCTTTCGATATTGGATATCGAAGTCGTAACTTTCTAACTGCAACCTCCAACGGAATAATTTCGAATCTGGTTCTTTGAGAGAAAATAGCCATACCAAGGGTTTATGATCGGTGACAAGAGTAAATTTTGTTCCGAACAGGTAGGGACGAAATTGTTTTACGGCCCAAACGACAGCTAGTAATTCCCTTTCGATAGTCGAATACCTGATTTCCGTTTCATTCAGGGTTCTACTGGCGTAAGCTATAGGCAAATCGGAACCAATCTTACCTTGCGATAAGATTGCTCCGAGAGCTACATTGGATGCGTCAGTAGTTAGATTGAATGATTTAGAAAAGTCCGGGTATTGCAAGATAGGGTCATTACAAAGTAGCGTTTTACAAAATTCAAAGCACTCAGAGAAATCAGGATCACTAGTAACAATTTTTATGCCCTTTTTCAATCGCATTGTCAAAGGTTTCGTGATTTTCGCGAAATCAGGGATAAACTTACGATAGTAGCCCAACAATCCCAAAAACCCTTTGATTTTTGTGACAGTATTGGGTATCGGATAATTTTTTATGATCTCAATTTTTTTTGGGTTTGGTTTGACCCCTTCAGGGGTAATGACATGCCCCAAATAATCTACCTCTTTCCTCAAAAATTCTGATTTGTCAAGTTGGACTTTGAAATTAAATTGTCTCAACCTTTCAAATACTTGAGTCAAATGAATGGCATGTTCTTGAAGAGAACTACTAAAAATGATAATATCATCCAAATAAACTAAACAAAAATTATTCTGGATTCCACGTAAGACATTGTCCATAGCTCTCTGGAAGGTGGTAGGTGCATTCTTTAAACCAAACGGCATTCGTAAAAACTCATAATGTCCGTTTTCCGTACTAAAAGCGGTCTTCGCGATAGAAGCGGGATGCATTTCCAACTGATGAAATCCCGAAGTGAGATCGAGAGTGGTGAAGTATTGGCAACGTCCTAACTTGTCTAATAAATCAGTAATGTTAGGGAGTGGGTATTTATCACTAATTGTTTTCTCATTTAATTTGCGATAATCAATAACCACACGCCATTTGACCTTTCCACTCGCGTCTTGCTTCTTCGGTACTATCCAGATAGGAGAGGACCAAGGGGAATAGGAGGGTCTAATGATTCCAGAGTCTAACATTTTGTTTATTTGATCGTGAACTTCCTTTTTATGAATGTGGGGATAGCGATAATTCTTCGTGTAGACGGGTTCATCGTCTTTAGTTTTTATTTCGTGCTTAATAGCGTTAGTGAATGAAAGGGGTTCCCCTTCGAGATAAAATATGTCTTGAAAGTCAAGGGCCAACGTTTTAATAGTGTCAAACTCCTCAGCGTTTAAATGCTGAGTTCGTAACAGAGATATATCAAAACCACTGTTGCCGTGTCTTCCAGACATATTATTAAAATTAGAATAACGAACCCTATTTGGTTTCTTCTTCGATGGTTTTGTTTGAATAAGATAATTTTCGGCCGGTTCAGTTGGCAAGGGTTTCATAGTTGAAATTTCAAATTGCTGATCGGTATTATTTACTATTGAGCAGACAGCGGTGCCATTTTTTACAGTAGTTAGACAAGAAGGGATTTCGACGTTTTCCCGCAACTGAATGTGGGGTAATAAAATGTCAGAATTTTCGAGTCCAATCACTGGAATTTCCACCATTTGCTCAGTATTAGCTTCGGAAATTATCTTATTCATGCCTGGTTTAGTTTCATGAAGGAAAATGGGAATTTTGATTTCAGGTGTTTCAAAAAGATTATTACAAAAATTAATTTTCCCTTGAAAGTTAGTTACAAAATCCATACCAAGTAATCCATCGAAAAAATTGTGAAATTTATATAATTGAAATCTAAGATGCCCCTTCCTTTTGAAAATTGCTGGGATGGGAGTGTAAACGCAACGTTCTGCGATTTCACTTCCATGCGGAGTACTGATTTCCAAAGGGCAGTGACGAATAGATTTGGGGAAGAGTCTAGTTGCTATATCAGGATTAATCAATGAATTAGTTGCACCCGTGTCCACAAGGAATTTCGCTTGATTGAATTCTGAAATAATTAGGTAAGGAAGCGACCCTTTGTACTGAGAATGAAATTGGGGTCTATGCAAGAGGCCGTTATATGAAAAAATTGGGAAGTTTCGGGGTCAGGTTCAGGTACTGATTCTGGAACCAAATCAGTTGGCTCAGATTCTTCCTCCTGAGGTGGAGGATCAAACTCCATATCAGCATCAGTAAGATCGATGACTTGGTCAGAGCTCGCTGAGTCGACCACATGAGTTTGGTTATAACGAGTATTATGCGAAATACCACTCATGGGTACTGGTTTATTAGTAGGAACATTGTTACTACCAGTTGGCCTGGGTTGATTGAAATTTTGATAATTACGATTTTGATTCTGAGCAGAATAATTTCGATTAAAATTCGGATTAAAATTCCGATTTTGATTATTCCAATTTGGATTCGAGTTGAAACCCCGATTCTGATTCTGAGCTGGAGTCGGATTGTTAATAGAATTAAATGACTGCACAGCTTGTTGCACCAAATTAGTTTTCCCGAGGTTTTGCCTCTGAAACTGATTACCCTGTGATTTAGAGTTTAAATTCTGAGAACTCGGCTTGTTTTGTTGTCTCAAACTTTCGTACTGAAATTCATTGTTCAACAATGATAAAGCCTGGGCTAGGGTGGTCGGATTCCTGGATTTCAAATACTGTCCTAGAGGATCCCGTAATCCACGCAAAAATACCTGTAATGCAGTTTCAGTGACAAACTCCTTATGAGCTAAACTATTGTGGGTATTCATGTAACTGATGACTGAATTCAACTGATATGTCAGCCTATTATAAAAATCGATAGCAGTTTCATTTGGATATTGATAAAGTTTACTCAATTCAATAAATAACGTTTTATCAGATTTACGATCTCCATAAAACTCCAACAAAATCGCTTTCAACTCATTCCAATTTCTATAAGTTGAATTAGTAATTTGTAATTGAGCTTTGTCCTTAATTTTGCTCAAAATCCCTCGCATTAAACGGGTATTTTGGATATTTTCCGGTTCTCCCTCGATATAAAAGTCTCGCACTAATTCATCACACAATTTAATAAATTGTGGAAGGATTTGAGATTCTCCCCTAAATTCCGGGAGAGCATTAACATCTCCATCCTTCAATTTATTAAAGGTTGGAGGATTATGCGGAGCATTTTGTAAGGCATCCAAAGCAGCACGCATTCGCATGAATTCCGCCATAAACTGGTCAGAAGTCATGCTGAAGGTAGCTGTTCCAGTAGTACCTTGAGCAGATGAACCTTCTGTGTTGGTCATTGTGGTAGTGGCCAAAAATTTCAATTTACTAGGCCGTATAAATGACATACAAAATTACACAACACAAGAAAAGAAAGAGAATACAATAATACAATAAAAGAAATAAAAGAGAGGGGTGGTCAGAATAGTGAAAGAAATAATCAGAACACTTACAGCAACAGAAGAAATGCGCGATGCATTTGATTGATGAGTAGAGGTGACCGGAAAGAACGAAAACGCACTAAAATTCTGAAGAGGGGGCAGAGGATCCGCGATCAATTGTTGAAACAAAAAAGATCTGATAATCACGATGAGAATCAGAACTTTTCGCGTGTCCTACCTAGACTGCGCCAGTAACGAATACGTTGAAAACACGTAATCGGAAAAATAGAGAAAAATGAGAAAAGACGAAATAGTTACAATTTAGTAACAAGCAATGGGGTTTATTAAGTAAGTACAATTTCAACGGTTGGTTTTAACAGCGAAAAGGGAAACAACTCACTAGGAGAGTCCTAATATGAATGCCTGCCGAAAGTATAGAGGTCAGGCGTTTTATAGTTTTTTGGAAAGCGTGGAAAGCGTTTGACTTTGGCGACAGTGCCGAAAGTCAAACCTGAAAATAAGCTGATGTCGCCTAATTAGGCGAGAGGCAAATGGGCTGACGTCAGATGTGAAGATTAGGTTGACAGAGTGGACGAAGAGACAAATTCGGTAGCGAAAACTCAGTGGTCCAGCAGAATTCGGATGGCAAAGGTGAGGTAGGCCAAGGGTTAGAGCTGAATTGGCACGAGTCGCGAGAGATAGATAAAAATAGGCAGCGTGGAGAGAGTGCGCCGCAGTTTCGGTGGCGTGTGTCAAGTCCAACAGAGTCGAGGTTGCCAGATGAGTGAGAGGGCAACCGAGAACGAGTTGAGGTTGCCAGATGGAAGAGATTGCAAGCGAACATAACTTACATATCCAATGATTGGTGACATACGATGAAACAATGTCTTGAAATATACCATAGGATTCATTTAATCACTTTACAATACTAAAAGTTGGAAAAGAAATGCACCATGCCTATACTTACGGTATAGATCCGTAAAGATGGTTTTTTTTTTTTTTTACTCTCTACACCTCATCCCTTGGTACTATATTTCATTCAAATAGCTTTGGCTCAGAAGAGATGACATGATGAATAAAGAGAAAAATGAGTCTGTTACACATTTTTAAACTTAAACTCTACACCTAAAGAGAGGGTCTAATCAGGTGTGAAATCACTTGAAAATCACTTTGCGAGCATCAGAAAGTTCTAAAATCCTCTCACGAACTCAATGAATGTGTCTAGTAAAATTCAAAGATGGCGATTGAATGAGCGGGTTATACAATAGGAGTTTGGGAGAGTCCCATCTAATAGAAAACCTTCTATGCTGAGAAAAGTATGATTTATCATGAAGAAAGCTGCAATTAGATGGATCTCTCCCATTATCAGTGGCGTCACGTGCAATCTGACAACACTATATTCTGTCCATTTAAACATATGTAAACAGATTGAACTATTGGAGGTGCACCGTGCACTCCCTTGAATCGATATTTTGCACTGGTTTAAATGGACGCATCACAGCGTTGCCAGATTGCACGCGACGCCCCTACCCATTATGTGACCCACTCATTCGATCTTTGAATTTTTTTAGACGTATTCATTGATTTTTTTTTATTAGATTTTGAGACTTTTTGGTGCTTTTAATGTGATTTTCACGCAATCTCACTATTTGAATCAACACAGAAAAAAAAGGATGTGCTCCAGACACGATCTATATACACACCAGTACGTAACGTGCACAGAACACAAACATTTCAGGTTCTGGACACAACGGGATGCGTTTCAGACGCAAACTCAACATGAATAGATTGCGCTCAGAACTCGGTCCCGTACTGGTGTATACATTCGTGTCAAGAACACGGAAAAATTGTGTCCGGAGCGCGTCCATTTTTTTCTGTGAACCCTTCATGACGTTGTAGGAAAAGTGTGCATCAGA
Organism: Trialeurodes vaporariorum; assembly: GCA_011764245.1. Taxonomy (NCBI): domain Eukaryota; kingdom Metazoa; phylum Arthropoda; class Insecta; order Hemiptera; family Aleyrodidae; genus Trialeurodes; species Trialeurodes vaporariorum. The sequence continues at coordinate 34,521,072 of VMOF01000013.1, read as the reverse complement.
CCCATTCCCTATAAGCTATATACACTGCAGTGGCGAGGCGTGCGATTTGGCAACGTTTTTTTTTCCTATTTAAACACATTAGAAACGTCGAAATGCCTGGTCATCACCAATGACTGAAGCGTTCGACTTTTTCTGTGAATTTAAATAGAGAAAATACAAGGTTGTGAAATTTCACGTCTCGCCACCGATGCACTGAAAAAACACTACGGTCTATATAGATTTACCGAGACACTCCTGGTACTCCCGGTCTAGAAAGAAGCCTGCCACTTTCTGTGATATGGGGTCCGGATCCGTAACTACGGTCGCACCACCGAAAATTACGTGTGTCACAATCTGGAGTGCCTCAGTAAACCTATATAGTCCGTAATGGGTCTGTTGCGTACTTTTGTTACATTAATATAACTTATTGTTTCTAACGTAAAATTCGGCGAAAATAACGATGCGCACATTAAAAACTTTCAAAATCCACTCATCAACTCAGATAATACCTTCCATTTCAAACAACCCGCGCTACACTAGACACTATACCACCGACTTGTAACTACATAGATGGAACCATATCGTATACGTAAACATTAACAGAACTTACAAACATTGGAATGTTTCGTTTAGATGCGTACATTTCTTATACTATTTTGTAATCTTTGATAAACCGAAAAGACCATACAGCAAATGCAGCTTACATTGCACGTATTAAAAAAGAAAATCCATCATTTTATAGTTACGATGTTGTTTACTTATGCACGGTGGTTCCGTCTATGTAGTAGTATACCGGTGCAAATAGTGTCTAGTGTAGCGCGGGCTGTTTGAATGTTGAAGTGATTTCCTGAGTTAATGAGTGGATTTTGAACGTTTTTTATGTGCGCATCGTTATTTTCGCCGAATTTTACATAAGAATCAAGGTTTTATATGGTTGTAGCAAAAGTATGCAACAGACCCATTCACGGTGTCCAAGACCGTATAGTTTTTACTTTCTAACTCCTAACAAAGTTAGAAATAGAGAAAGTTTTGCAATGGCGCAGGGATTTTCAATGTTTTTCGTTTTGATACAGGGCCCAATACGACTCAGTAAATCATGATAATTACAAAATAATTGGCTCTTATCATGCCTAATACTATCTTAAAGAATACTTATCCAAGATTATTTTATCATCTGTGGCTTGGAGGCTGGAGGCGTAAATGCACACATTTTTTGAGGCGTCTGTCTGCCTGTCTGTTACCATAAAACGTGAAACCCAGCATAACTTTTGAATTGATCCATATGCATCGACATTTTGCAGAGATGTTGCTTTTAACAATTCCCAGGGGACCTTTTTGGTTTTTTCGATATTTTAATTTTCAGGTTAGTTATTGATGAAAAATGGTTTCCATTAAAATCAACGGGAAAATGGGTCAACAAAGGGAAAAATTTAAATATTTCAAAAATGAATCTTTGGATTAGGATAAAACTATTAAAGGGGGGTCTAAGCGTCTCCCCCAGAATATCAAAAGGGGTCTGGGGTGTCCCCCAGAATATCAAAAGGGGTTTGGGGGTCTCCCCCAGAATATTAAAGGGGGGCTCCCCCAGATTAAATTTGATGTGAGAAAGTGTTAAAATGGTATTCCCTACAGTTTATTTTAGTACGGCAACATAAAATGACTTAACCCGTCTTTGACAGTAAAAAAATGCCATTTTCGGCAACTCTGGCAGTCATAAAAATAAGTAAATAAGTGATTCAAGAATAAAGGAAAATATAAAGTATCCAATAAAGAATATACCCGTACTCGACTTTTCTATGAGAGTCGCTCGGTGCGGTGCAACAGTAATGGGTTCAGAACAGAATCGGTATCGTTTTCAATTGCAACGCGATTTGGTTGGGGTCGAGGTCTTCCAGGAAGTCAGTAAAATTTAAGTTCTTGTCGCATTGGTTGCGAGTGCAGGAGTCTGCGAACAGCAGTCGTGCTTTCTACCTTGAGAATGTGATCGAAAGCATTCTAAAGCTCGCTCTGTGATAAGTTGCAAAAATGTCTACAGGATGATTCCAAAAGTCATACTTAAGAAACATATACAATGATTAATATTATTTTTAACCGATTCATACATCGATCGCTCAAACTGCTCATGGGCTATACCATCGGTCAAAAACAAAGTTGAAGCACTGTTGCTCTGTTTATGGTATATAACAGTGGCGTCTCGTGCCATATGGCAACAATGCAACTGCTCCATTTAAACTCATTAAATATATCGAATTTTCTTTGTGCACTGTGCACCCCCTAAATTCGATATTTTACATGAGTTTAAATGGATAGAATACATTGTTGCCAAATTGCACGCGACGCCACTGGTATATAACCTTAATTCATACTGCATTGAAAAAAAAAAGTGATGGTTTTAATACCAGATTCAAGTTATATTACCAGAAGCACAACTATATATGGACAGCAGAAAGTATAGTCGTTTGACCACAAAATGTTGGTGTTAATACCAGAATATGGTCAAAGAACTAGAATTTCCACAAAAATTTCAAGAACTATGGTACAAACAATAAAATTCTGGTAATTGTAGTATTCCTTACATACGTTCACATATTGTGATGCTTCTGGTAATATTTTTTTTTCTTTTCAGTGAGCCTTTTTTTGCCTTTACAGTGGTTCTCATGGCAATAATGCATGACAGTATATTAATTTGAAGTTGAAAAAACGTCTACTCATATGATGTTTGCAAAGAAAAATGTGATCGAAAGCACCAGTATAGCGGCTCGTGCAATTTGGCAACCACGCTAATTTTCCATTGAAACCTCTGCAAAAGTATCGATATCTTGGGGGTGCAATTGCACCTCCTGAAGATCGATTGTTTTACGTAGGTTTAAGTGGAGAGGATACGTTGTTGCCACATTGCACGCGCCGCCACTGGAAAGCACTCCAAAGCTCGCTGCGCATGTGATTCGTTGCAAAAACGTCTACAGGTAGTTTCCAAAAGTCGAAGTTGGAAAACTATAAGTTCCCTTGATTGCTGAGTCTGGTTTCTTTTCATTCCTGCGCAGATCAGTCATTTTGTTTACCGCCGATATATGCATATTGCTCGCTAAAACTGCTTAGGGGCTTACACCATCGGTCAAAAACAAAAATGAAGCACTATTGATGGTATGTTTATCATCGTCAATTCACCGATGAGTCCCATTTGCCTTTGCAACGGTTGCTATGGCAACGGTAGACACTTAACGCAACATTAATTTCAAGAATAATTAAAATCAGGTATGTTCATAAACGAAATAATTTAAAGCAACCCCTTACATTTGTTAAATTCCTATTATTCTAAAAAAAAAAAAAAAATGTTTGACTGCAAATGAAACGATAACAAGTTTTTAAAATACGACTCTATTCTTTCTTAAATGCAAGCGCAGTTTAAGGGTAAAATAAATTCAAGTCTCCTTTCTAATTGTATGGTGTTCTGTGCTGTCAGTCATGTTTATATAAACCAAACAACTCTCAAGATGGGTTATTCCCGAATTTTCCCTGGATTGTAAGTCAACAAATAAAAATGAACCTCTGCAGCATAAGAGAAAATGCTTGAGTAAAAGCAGATATGTCTTTTTTCCTTGAAGCTTTGGAGGTGTTAACTAATGTCGATGTCACAGGAGTCAAAAGCTTTAACTAAGCTGTTAATGACAAGTGAATTTCGGAAGCTCTGAGAATGGGTGGATCCAGCAATGTGGGAACAATGAATTCATCCCATTTGAACATATGAGAAACAATCGATTGTTGAGGGGGTCAAGGCCATTTTACTAAATCGATTGTTTCCCATACATTCAAAAAGGAATAATAAACAGTTGCCAGATGGCTGGATCGGCCTTTGGTTCGTGGTGTGATCATCGTTTTTGTCGCTGGTTGTCAGTGGCTTCATGTGTGCAATTTGGCAACGTTGTAGTTCATCCATTTAAACCCGATAAAAATATAGAACTATTGGGTGTTTCATGCACCTTCGCATTCAACAATTAACATGGGTTTAAATGGACACAGCACAACGTTGCCAGATTGCTCACTACGCCACTGCTAGTTGTTACTTCATAGGTCTGAGTTATTGAACTTAGAACTTAATTCATCTATCCAGGAGGAGCTTGCAACGCAAACCCATTATGAGAGACTATAAAACTTAGAACTTTGAATATTTGATGCGTTGCCCGCACGTCATACGCATGGGCGGATACAGAGAATTGTCTTTCTTTCTCTCTCTTCCCATTTAAAAACGTGCGTTAGAAAAGGATAGAAGATGGGACCGAAGTCACGTGATGGCCCCCTCTGCTATCTTTTTCTAATACATAAGTTCAAATGGAGAGGAAGAAGGAGAAAGACAATTCCCTGTATCCGACAATGGTCATACCTAAATCCTTCCGGGAAGACTAAGCCTTAATTTTAGAACAATCAGAGAACTTCGCAAACCGCGATTATGTTGGCGGGCTCGTTTGATTCCCCAGCTTAAAACTAACGCGATACAGTCCCTCATCAACAATATTTCGTTTAATAGAAGAGCTTTTCATTTTTGGAATTCGTAAACTCAAACTGTATCCGTCAGAATTTGTCTGCTTCGGCCGAATCGCCGCAAGTTTCCGAAAGCTTCATTAGAAAAGCTTTACGAGTCCGTGCTCTCTTCTAAATTATCTCCATCGACCCGCAGTTGCTTCTAGGAAATTATGAAGGCCGTTGCTTAAAACCCTTTCCAGCTAGATGGTATATACATGTACATATGTACCATTTTACGTAACATGGGTTTCAATGGAATTTGAATGAACATTTTGCAAAAATTTGTGTGACCCATCAAAAGTCTTCGAAAATTGTCCACTTTTGAACGGTCCAAAAAAAATTTTAAAAAAAGTCAAATTCCCAAATACGTGCTTGAAAGGGTAAGACCTGCACAGAATGAAGGAGCAAAAATCTACTTTTCAGATTAAGTAATCGTTATTTTTCTAAAGTAGGGAGGCAGATCATGCTATTTGACAGCCATGTTTTTTGCACTTTGGAGCAATGCAAAATTATTTATTTCTCAGGGATTTAGTTAATCCCCAGAAGATTCATTGTTTTACGTAGGTTTGAATGGACAAAGTACGTTGTTGCCACATTTCAGGAGGCTCCATTTTTTTATAAAAGTAACGGTGGTGGCATTTAGCAATGCATAGCGTGCATAGGCGTAGCATGGGTGTCAAAAATGGGGGGGGGGAGGGGTTGAAAAGAAGTGACCTTTCTGTTTTTTGTTTTGTTTTTTTTCCCCCTTTTTTTGCTTATTTGCATTTAAATTCAAGCCACTTCTTTTTTTCAAGCAGAAAAAGAAAGTGGGAGGGATTTTTGGGTTTGGAATAAGTGGGAGGGGGCTTTTGGGGCTTGAGAAAATGTGAGGGGCTTGAACCCTCCAAGCTCCATACACGCTGCGCCTATGCAAGCGTGCCAACTTTGCTATAATGTTAGTGTGATTTGATAAACAACAGTTTCTTTAATTCACGTCTTATTGGTACAGCAGGTTTGCGACCAGTGCGTGAGCAGCGGCGTCACGTGTATTCTGACAACGCTGCATTATACTTCCCATCAAACGCATGAAGAAGGTCGAACTATTGAAGGTGTACATAGTAACCTCCTCTCTCGAATCGATATTTGGCACGAGTTTCAATGGACACAATGCAGCGTCGCCAAATTTCCCGAGACGCCCACTTCTAGTGAGTATACCGAAGGAGAGTCATAAGCGTAGCCAGAAATTTATGTTTCTCTCTCTTTCCCCCCATTTAAATACATGAATTAGAAAAGGATGAAGATAGGGGCTGTCACGTAACTTCATACCATGCTTCTCTCCTTTTCTAACGCATGCGTTCAAGTGGGGATAAAGAGAGAGAAAGACAACATCCTGGCTACGGTATGGCTATGGGAGGAGTATATAGTTTATGTGGGTATATGGGCACATGTATGTACATAAGCACCTCCAGGGAGCTAATCAGCGGAACGCTGGGCGGCTCGACCAACACAAAAACAATCATTAATTCATGGATGCCCGACCGCGGGTCTCGCACTTGGCAATTTAACATCGATGCCAGATCTTACCGAAACAATTGAAAAATCATCAAAAAATCTTGTTTAACCTTTGAGAGCATACGAGGTCGGTCCCAAAAGTTCCAGGACTTTTGTTGTGTCTCGTAAAATAATCGTCAGAATGACGCGTTCTTGAGCTTATCTGATAGCTGATAAGCTGCCAAATCACCTTGTTTTCACAGAGTGTAATTTTTCTGAACGGCATAGATTTTACATGACCTCAAAGAGGGCAAAGTCAAAAGTGGTTTGCAATTTTTTCTTTGTGGTTTTGGATTTTTCTTTTTTTTTTGTTTTATCAAATAAGCAGGGAAAAGACAATTGCTCATAAACAAATATGACATATCATATTTACTGGGCAAAAATAATGATTCACAAGTTATTTCACAAGCTTACCAAAACAATTATTTATCTCCTTCGAAATACTCTCCTTGTTTCACAACGCACTTGTTCAATCGGTGTTTCCATTACCCGAAACAGTGTTGGAACTCTTCCGCTTTGATTTTGCGAAGTTCCACTAGAGAATTTTCTTTAATGTCTGCGATTATTTCCAATTTCCGACCTTTTAATGCGTATTTTATCTTAGGGAATAAGAAAAAGTCCGCTGGAGCGAGGTCCGGGGAGTAAGGAGGATGCGGAAGGACACTCATCGCGTTTCTGGCACAACTCGCAGATCGCACCTGAGACGATCTCAATCACTCGATCATACAATGAGCACTGATTGAGATAATCAAAATCGGTTAATGTAGGGTGATTTGGCAGCTTATCAGCTATCAGATAAGCCCAAGAACGCGTCATTCTGACGATTAGTTTACGAGATACAACAAAAGTCCTGGAACTTTTGGGACAGACCTCGTAAGAAGGTGGGAGGGTGTCTGAAAATATCCCAGGTTTAGGCTCTATGGGCACCACCATTGGATGCGTTTTTATCATTTGTTTATATGATCACTTGTTTATACAAACGAAAGGGTCAAATGGCATTTTACGGAAAGAATAATTAACTGTCGATGATTTTGTTAATTTTAATCATGACCTCTTCTTTTAGGAAAGAATCTTTAAGATCTTGAATAGATGTCGATCATCAAAAGTAGTTAAAGATTATATACCGTTAGAAACTCTATGGCTTTGCAATATTTGTAGTAGACCAAAATATATAAATGGCCCTCAGAATGTAAATAAATGTGCAAAAACGCAGACAGTGCATGGCAGTACCCATGATTTCACTTGCCTTAACTCTCCACGTACAGGAACTCAAAAAGGGTTGTTTAGTATACTGAGAGAAATCACTTCTTTAAAAACAAGAAAACACGTTTACTTTTGAAAGTTTTCTTTGCGCGAAGTAAGGTTCTGGTGCATGAAGGAGAATGACTGTCACAACAAGGAATCTTTCATTTGTAGCAGCAGACATTTTTCTCGGGTTACAGAAATTCCCACTTTGTCAATATTTCACTGTGCAGTTTCTTTAACACAAACGAAATATACATTGGATTGAAAAAATTATTCTCTCAATGCAGCGGCTCGTGCAATGATTGTTCCAACAACGAATTCTCTCCGTTTAAAAAAAAAAAAAAAAAAAAAAAAAAATTGCGAATAGTAAAATTTTAAAAGAATCTATCTTCACAACCTGAAAAAAGGTACGGTCCAGAGACCCGGACGTTCCGGGCAAATATGGAACAACGGCAAAATTTGGGTGTGACATCAGTGCCCTCCGGGCATAACGCCCGAAAATTCCGGGTGTCACGCCCGGTGTCACGTTGTTCCACATTTTCCCGTACTTTTCCATACTTTTTTTTTTCAGTGCAGGGGATTCTCTGAATCACTGAGAAATCGATACTGATGTATCCAAGTTCAAATAACAAAAAACATGGTTGCCAAATAGCACGAGCCACCACTGGTACCTTTCGTGAGTTCGAATCAACCAAGTGGATATTACAATTAGGTTTCCGGTAATTTGCCAGTAATTTCTTTGCTGATGGCGTGGCATCAATGCAACCAATTTGCTCATGCACGGGCAAGGCACACCATTTAAACTACCGGTGTAATCGTGTTCAACTCTCCATAAACCCCTGTTTATGCCCCCCTTTGCCCTTTCTCTCTTGACTCATCTTCTCTCCTCCCCCCCTCCTCCCCCTCCCCCTCCTCCCCCTCCCCCTCCTCGCCCCCCTCACCTTACACATTGCACGAGAGGTTATTGGAAACGACGCGCCCTTCAAACTTTCCTAGCTGGGATGCAATTTTTGTTTTTCACTCGTTTCATTTACACATTCTGCTATTCGCAGACAAGTCCAAGGTAATGGAAAATTAAATTGAATGAAGTTGAGAATTTGCAAAGTGGAATTAATGAGTCGTGCTTTATTATTATTAATTCATTCTGAAAAACTGGCAGCCAGAGGCGGCTGACGATTAAAGCGCAGTATTCACAAAGAATTTGCCGTCGATTTTAACCCTTTCTGTCACGAACTATGAAAGAAGTGTCACTGTAATCTGAAACCTATACCATTAAATTGAACGAACTTTTCTCATATGATTTCATGGGTGCGAGTCAATTTTTCCGAATTTCTATAAGGATCCATGTAAATAGGTCGTCCATTATAATAATGGACACTAGCTGTGACGGAAAGGGTTAAGAAAATTTCTTTCATTTTCAATTCCCGTTTTCTAGTTCGAGAGTCCGAACGATAATTTAAAAACGACTTTATCGACTTTTTCTCGAAGTTTCCTGGACTTGGAAAGTGTCAATGGGGTATAGCTGCAAGGGTCTGAAAAGTTGTGTTTCTTAAAAAGAAAATGAAAGTACTTAATGAGCTGAGAACAAAGATGCCTTTAGTGTCTAACCAGTAGCGGCTCGTGCAATGTGGCAACAGTGTAATCCCTCCATTTAAACCTATGTAAAACAATCGATCCTGAGGAGGTGCAATCAACCCCCATGATATCGATACTTTTGCATAGGTTTAAATAGCAAATAAGCATGGTTGCCAAACTGCACGAGCCGCCACTGTGTCTAACTTGGAAGTAGTTTTCAATCGCAATCGCATGATTTTACAGGATAGTAATCAAGGGCGGATCCAGCAATATGGCAACCATGTATTCTTCCCATTTGAACGTATGAGGAAGAATCGATTCTAGAGGGGGCCATGGCCCCTTGACTAATCGATTGTTTCTCACGCATTCAAATGGGAAGAATACACAGTTGCCAGATTGCTGGATCCGCCCTTGATAGTAATCGACCATTTTTATCGACGCACGGCAAAAGTTTGCAGCGAACTCATATATAATTAAGTTTTTTTTTTAATTATTAAAAATGATGTCCCTTAATTATGTGGAATGTATAATCTATTCACGATAATCTATTTAGTTGTTTTTTGTGCATATTCTGTCAACAGAATGGTATCTGATAGTAAATTTAATTCCGATGGTATGTGGTATAGGAATTATGTTGTAGACAACTCCCGAAATCTGGACAAATTGCGTAGAGTCCAGACCAAATCGCGATTTGTCCAGGAGTGGCGTAACTAGGCATGCATGCGCCCCCATGCAAAAAAAAGAACTGCGCCCCCCCCGTACCTTCCCACCATTCACCATCCCCCCACCCCTCTCCTCCCCACCCCTCTCCTCGCCACTCCACTCTTTACCGGTCTTTGACCCCGGGGCTTCATAGAACATCTCCGACGAAAGAAAAGCTATGAATCAATTTATTTTTCATGTCAATTTTAAATCAGAAATCGCCTACTTACCAGTTTTTTCAAAACTTTTTCTTTCGTGCCTTAATTGTTGCGAATTCGTCAATAAGTCTTCTAAAATCCATCTCTTTCCATCAATCCTCTCTCTATCATCTTCGTCCCTCTTTTTCTATTTTTTTCTTCTCTTCTTTCTTCTTCTCTCCTTCCTTCTTCTCTTCTTTTCCTTCCTTCTTTCCCTTTTCTTCCTTCGCCCTGTATTTTTCTCCTCTCTCTTTGCGCCCACCGACACTTTGTGCCCCCCGCAATGGGTCTGTTGCACACTTTTGCTGCATCCATATAACTCATTGTTTCTAATGTAAAATTCTGCGAAAATAACAATGTGCATATTAAAAACTTTCAAAATCCACTCATTGACTCAGAAAATACCTTCCATTTCAAACAACCCGCGCTACACTAGACACTACATCACCGACTTATAACTACATAGATGGAACCATCTCGTTTATGTAAACATGGACAGAACTTACGAACATTGGAATGTTTCGTTTCGATGCGTACATTCCTTATATTATTTTGTCATCTTTGATAAACCGAAAAGACCAGACAGCAAATGCAGCTTATATTTCACGCATTAATTCCATCATTTTGTAGTTACGATGTTGTTTACTTATGCACGGTGGTTCCGTCTATGTGATAGTATACCGGTGCAAATAGTGTCTAGTGTAGCGCGGGCTGTTTGAAATTGAAGTGATTTCCTGAGTTAATGAGTGGATTTTGAACGGTTTTAATGTGTGCATCGTTATTTTCGCCGAATTTTACATAAGAATCAAGGTTCTATATTGTTGTAGCAAAAGTATGCAACAGACCCATTACGGGGGCTGAGGGGGCTATTGTTACGCCACTTTAAAACCAGGACCTTTTTGACAAATTCCGAAATTAAGAAAAATTCGTGAATTCTATAATTTTGTAATCGGGTATAAAATAATTTAATTAATACGTGAGATAGTATAATTTATTCGGTAAGTTTGGAAATGCAGAACAAATCAAACTATTTAACGAATTATTTGGCCAATTAGAGCATCTCCAATGGGTATGGCCAAGGTTATAGATTAAAGAGGTATGCTCATCTGACTTCGCGTCACGAAGTCAGTAGCGCGCAGTTCGAAATCTAGATCCAAGATGGCCGACAAAAGCAGAAAACATTGTATACTCTTTCCAGAAAACATCGGGCTATTTTCTGCTTTTCTGGAGAGGGAGCCCTATGTTTTCTGGAAAAAGTATACAATGTTTTCTGCTTTTGTCGCCCATCTTGGATCTGAATTTTGAACTGCGCGCTCCTGACTTCGTGGTGCGAAGTCAGATGAACAAACCTATTTAATCCATAACCTTGGGGTAAGACAACTTTATCCTTGCGCATCCTATGAATTGGACAGCATCTCCAATGTCGCCAAGAAAATTGCATATAGTTGCATTCACGTTGTCATTGATGCAGGGTTGGACTCCCTGTATATTTCAAATGTCCTTAATGATGATTCTATGTTTTTCACGTTTTCATTTATGATGGACACTCTGTGTATCAAAGTTCACAAGTTTAACTAATGCCACGGCAACTCCGCCCAAGCCATTTGGGCAACCGCGCGGTTCGAAAACTGCGACAATTACCCCGTAACTCAACTTTCGCTTGCATCGTAAAAGAATGCACGACAAACCGTTACTTGCTTTTGAATGGAGCCCAGGAACATTGCAAGTTGAATCGCGGCGACCGGATAGCGGGTGCAGTGGAGGGGGTGAACAAAAAGGGAGGGGGAGGAAGGGAGTGAGCAAAAGTTTTGAGCCCGCAAAAAAAAGAAAAAAAAAAGTACAGTTCTTTTGCTTCTTTTCCCTTTCCTTCGGTTTTATACTTTTCTTGTCGTGTTCACACAAGTTCATGTCCTCGGCCAGCCCCCTCTCCCTCCTCTCCCCACCCTTCATCCACTCCTCTTTCACGACTTGTCCCTGTCCTGACTTCTGGCCGTAAAATAAACGACAACGCGAATGTTTAATCTCCCGCGTAATATTTTATTTTATAAGCTGCAGTTTCCGATTCGATTCCGGGGGTTTTTTTTTTGTTTGCGGTGATGTCAAAGTTTCATTTTGAAATAAAAAAAAAAGGAAACTCACACGGAGCCTTCTTCTAAAATAAATTGTTTACCCTATTAATACATGCACTTCGCGAAATTCATTCGATGGAGACAGTCTCTCTGATGAGTGAATTAATATAAATTCTTGTATTTGAAGTTTACTCACAGAAAATTATACTCTTGATATGATAATCAAGCTCAACTTACCTGAAACAAACAACAAGAAATAAAAAAATATTAGTAGGGTGATAGATGAAGTATGAAGGGAGAGAGAGGAAGTGAGAGAGAGATAAACAAACAGACAGAAAGAGAGAGAGAGAGGAGGAAAGAGAGACAGATAGACAGAGAGAGAGAGAGAGGAAGAGAGAGAGAGTGAAAGAGAGAGAGAGAGACCGATAGATAGAGAGAGAGGGAGTGAGAGAGAGAGAAAGAGAGAGAAAGAGAGAGAGAGAGAGAGAGAGAGAGAGAGAGAGAGAGAGACGTGGCGCGGCGTGACGTGGTATGCAAATTGGCAACGTGTATTTTGTCCATTTAAACCCATGAACAATAAAGTCGAATGCGAAAGTGTTAACCGAACACGTCCTTTACTCTGATCTTATTCATGAGTTTAAATGGACGAATTGCAACATTGCCAAATATCACGCCACGCCACTGAAAGAAGTTGGAAAGTTGTAAATTCATTTTTCACGTGTTTTGAGAGTTAAATGCTACTTTTGAATCAAGCCTGAGGACTGCATTACTAATGTACATATTTTCCGATAACATATAAGAATACTTACAAAATGGAAAACCCTTGAATCAGGCGACACTGCCAAATAATTAGACCACGTGTTCGAATTTTACCCCTATCATGTTCATTTCTTCCACATAAGCAGCTTTCTTAGACATTTTGCTAAGTACAACCAAACGAAATACTGGGAACTGTTGGCCAAAATTGAGTTATGGGCTGACGGTCCTTTACGTTAAACTTACGTCGACTACCAACCATTTAGAAGTGAGGATTCGCAACTTGCACCCGTCTGATTCTAGAAACACTGAGAACCGTTCATAAGGTGCTTCATTTGGCACCTTACCGTAAGTAGTTATAGTACAAATTAATTTATAAAGAGAGGACACTCAGTTGAGAAGGGTATGCAACCCGTTACACAGCATCCATAAATGCTTACAATAAAGGTGATTCCTGGAAGAGGTGTGTCGTAAAACAATAAGTTTGCTCTTCCAAAAGGAATCGTAAGTTAAGTATAATGCTGATTCTTTGGAAGAAGCGAACCGGATATTTTATGGGTACTTGAATGAGAGCAGACTGCCTCAATTTAAGTTTCCGCTCTGATTGAGTTATTCTACGCTGACACGGCAAGATTATGAAATCGTGAATTGTACATCTAACAACGAGCATCACCGTCCCGCCCTTTTTACCGCAATAGAAAATTCAATCACGGGTTTAATCTAGGAAAGAGATGCTTCTAGTCTGAGAAACAAGGAGTTTCTGTCATCGTTGCCAGACGTTGAATAAAAAAAATGGAAAAAATTCGGCTATTTTACATTGAAGTCAATGGGGGAATAGGCGAGTTTCCCCTAGGTAACGGCAACATTCTCGCCTCTGTTCTTCGATGGGACGGACCGACCCATGAGTTAGAAGCGGTTTTATCAACCTTTGTCAACCCTTTTGTCTCTTCGTACATATACTACACATGGGCGGAGCCAGAAATTTGGCAACTGTGGAATTCCCATTTGAATGTATGAGAAACAATCGATTCTTGAGGGGGCCATGGCCTTTCTAATCGAATGTTTCTTATACATTCAAATGGGAAGAATCCACAGTTGCCAAATTTTTGGCTCCGCCCATGGTCGCATAGAGGTTTGGAACGCGGAGAAAAATCGGCACCTTCTCGAGAGCGTATTACAAGCGCCACACTGTTTTAGTAGAGCGCCTTCAATTGGAGATATAGGCAAAATGAACTCCGCAGAGTACGAATAGTTAACTATACCTATAAATTCGTGCAAGCAAGCGGTGATTTTCATTATCAACCAGGCGCACATTGGAGCGAGTAAATGGGAGACGCCGCACGTAGGAATATTTGACCCGGAAACCTGGCCAAAAACGGAAAATTGAAAAGTCGTCCAAAAAAATAACTATTGATGGTTTTTGAGAGGTAAGTAACTGCTTTATTGCGTAATAGATGTGTCGGAACATCTACGTTTATCTACTGTTTAGGGGACAACATGGAACTGAGCGCTCGACGCACCTGCGGTTGTTCACCGCTCGAAACGCTGTTACTAAGCAGTCAACATTTTCCATCAAGGACGAGAGTTGGTGCATCCAAACATTTCAGCGATTATAGACGTTGTTTTAGAAGGTATATGCTTCATTTTGATGGCAACAATTTCTTTTTCCGTGCATTTTTGACCCTTTTACATCTAATTTAAAATAGACATGAAAAAATCTCTAATTTTAGGCACTATCTTTTTTAAAAAAAGGCAATTTTGATTATACGTTCCGGGCAAAAACGGGCATACTCAGAACAAGGGGGTTACAGTAGACCCTTTTAGGCAACTACTCCAACAGTCAAAACTTGCAAGAAATTGCCCATTTTTTTTTTTTTTTTTTTTAGCAACATTTTGAAGTCAAGCCTTTTTTTTATAAAACAAGCGTCAATAACTCAGCAAAAGAGTGCGCTATCGACCTTTGGTTTGAGCCAAAATTATTAATTTTTTACGCCTTTTCCAACCATAAACCGTGCAATCGGAGTTTTGAGTTTAAATTGGAAAATTAACCAAAATTGATTTTCAAATATTCAAGAACACGTGAATATTTTTGGGGTAAATACTCCTACGTGTGCCGGACATGGCCCAGCGTGGCGATTTTAAATTAGTATATGTTTACTCATACACAACGTGGACGTTTGAAAGTGGTTTTGTTATATGTATATATCGTAACATTTCCTACAAAAACCACCCGCACCCTTTGTAATTTGTGTTTTGACCTATAGAAACAATCAAATTTACATTTACAGTCATATATTCCATTTCCGACCCCACCCATTGACTCCCCAGTAAATAAATAATATTTTATTTTAAACATTTTTAAAACATTGTCAACATTGTTAGGAAAATATTTTCAGAAAAATATTTATAAATTATTTTCAAAATATTATGAAATATTATAAATATGTTTGTAAGAAGATATATTAAAAATACCTTATAACATGCGTGAGATAAATATTTTTATTCATTATACTTCATTTTTTTTTTTAAAAATGACAAAATAATATTTTCTAAAAATCGTTTTGAAATATTTAAAATCTCTGTCATTGATTTGATTGATTTTGTAGTTGATACAAAAGCGCGAGATTTTCAAATCTTCGGAAATAAGCTTTCAAAAGCTTCAAAAGAGTTTTATGTAAAATTTGATTGAGCAAAGTTATTTATTTGAGTGCCTGACACATAGTACTTTAAATAAAATATTTATCATCAAAATTTTAGAGGCTATTGTAATTTTAAGACCACCTTTATCTATGCAAAGAACAAAATTTCCAACCCAATTAATATACTTTTATAAACGTTTCCTCCCCGTATCGTGTGGGAATTCAACAGAGCTGCCGTTTTGCGTATAATCAATGATATTTTTCTATTCATCGATGATTCCACCGGTTGAGATAAGATTACACAGTTCAGTTCAGTGCATGACTGTAATAAACTAAAATACTCGCATCTGTAACCTTTTCTCAACCGGTGGAGTCGTCGATGACTTTAAAAAACTTGCGGATATTTTAATTCATCAACGGAGTTTCCACCGATTAAGTAAAGATTACAGATCAGAGTATTTTCGTGCATTTCAGTCATGCACTGAACTGAGCTGTGTAATCTTTTTTCAACCGGTGGAATCATCGGTGAATAGAAAAATAGCATTGATTATACGCAAAACGGCAGCCCTGGAATTCAAAGACATTCCTCTATATACCACTCCCATCTACGTTCTGATTAGCGAAGTATTCAGGTAGATGCCGCCCTACAGACATTATTACATTTTTCCCCTCATTTTCTATCATCAATTTCAGAAATCAACTAAGTGATGACCTTTATTTGGGAACGACCATCAATGCCAGTTTCTCGATATTTTTTAGTTAAGGAAATTTCGTCGAGGAAAAGTTCAGGAACAGGTTGAAATTCGGCTCTTAGAGTTTTCATCTTTTTGTTTTTCTATTACGGCATTTTCTAATTAAACGGCAAATTTGGTTTCTGATAACAGTCAATAAAGTGTGCTAAAGCTCTATTTACAAAGCTGAACGCATACAAATACTGAAGCTAATATAATCAGAACGAACAAGACTTTCGCAGAGTCTCTTACGATATTCGTAACCGAAAAGACAGGTCTGCTCGTAAGTCTGTTTTTCCCATTTAAAATAACATTGGCGATGCCCCGGAGGAGCAGAGGGGGTATTTTGTCAAAACAACCCCTCTGCTCTTTCGGGGCAACGCCTATGTAATTTTAAATGGAAAAACAGGGTTACGAGCAGACCTGTCTTTTTAGTAACTGTGCGGCCCTCTTGCGGTCGTCGGTAAGATATTTTGTGGATGTAATATTTAAGGGAGTTTACCGGCATCTCGCCACGTACCGCAGTGTTTTTGCAGCAAGACAGGAGGAGGGGTGGTGATGGGTAAACCAGGGAAAAGAAAAGGGGAAAGGGGGGGAGGGTATCGGCGTCTAAACGGATGCTTTCCGTTGCTTCAAGTCGCATCGTCAAGTTAGCAGTAAATAATTGTAATTAAGAGACGCCCCCGCCTCCTCCCCTAAACCCCCCTCCTACTCCCCTAAACCCCCCTCCTCCCCCCTAACCCCCCCCCCCTTTGCCGTCTCCCTTCCCCTTTTTTACTGAAGTCACCGCAAACGTTGCCGCATCGCAAGGGCTTGGGACTCTACTTTCCAACTCGCATACGCAAAACATATTTTCTCTGTTTTTCCCCCAGTGACGAAAAGACAGCCGGTTTCGTGAAAGAGTGACGCTCGCATAATATAGAGAGGCAGTAGCGCGCTGAGAGTTTCGCCATCTCTCTTTTTTCTCCATTGAAAAACGTATGTTAGACAAGGATGGACAACGGGATAAAACCCCCTCTTTCTGTCCTTTTCCTACTTATACAATATACATTCAAATCGGAAATGAGAGAGATGGAAGAGATTCTGGTTGTGCCGCAGTGTAGAGAGGGGAATAAAGAATGGGGTGGTTATGAGTTTCTCTAGTCAGTAAGGGAAATTTCATGATATCGGGAATGGGACTCTTGCAAACTTTTGCTGTGAGCAAATGAATAGCTCGATCTGATGTAAAAATCAGCGAAAATCACACTAAAAAAACTAAAATTCAGTTATGAACTCCCAAAACTGCTATAATGTGATGGCGAAT
Organism: Trialeurodes vaporariorum; assembly: GCA_011764245.1. Classification (NCBI taxonomy): domain Eukaryota; kingdom Metazoa; phylum Arthropoda; class Insecta; order Hemiptera; family Aleyrodidae; genus Trialeurodes; species Trialeurodes vaporariorum. The sequence goes on along the minus strand of VMOF01000013.1, from coordinate 34,503,825 downwards.
CAACGCAGGTGTCACGGGAGATTCCTGTCTGATTTGCCACTTCCTCAGTCTGCGGAAACTCAGAGACATGTCTCAAATTAGATAGGAATCTCTCATAAGATGCTCGCCACCATTAAGCCCGATTCTGAGAGTGAATTTCGTGATTCTTTAGTGTATTCAGCGTTATGTTTACGTTTACAGGTTTTTATGCAAGAATCAACCCCTCAATCTCGTGTACCAAAAGTTTGCAAGAGCTCCATTGTACGTCACCGGGCCGACCATTTTTGCATAGTGGAAAAGAGAAATAAGGTTGAATTCAAACATTATGGGTCTATAGCAGGTGCGCCAAACGCTTCTGAAACGATCTTTAAAAAGAGCTGTCGCTTTGTGATTATTTTTAATGGCATTTTTTTTTCACCGATGATTCTACCAAATAATTGGTCAAAAGATTACGGAGTTCAGTTCAATGTATGACTGCTAAATTGTTCAAGACCTCAACCGGTATAGAGTCTCCGATGCTGGATTTAAGTAAATAATAAGCACAAATTCGGACAATGGGGCTGTTACAAGGGTCTGAAATGTTATGTTTTTTTACAAAGAAAATGAAAGAGTACTTGATGAGCTGAGAACAAAGGTGCCTTTGGTTTCAAATTAATTCCCATTGTTCTGGAGATGAGATTTTGGCCCGAAAAACAATGTTTTAAATATTAAAAAAATTACAAACTAAATGGCCAAAAAACATCATAGACAAAATACGGATTAAAATGGGAACTAGGCCATATATGGCCTAGTTATGGCCTAGTTCCCATTTTAATCCGTATTTTGTCAATATTGTTTTAAATGGAAATTTTGCGTAGTGACGTCAATACGCATACGATTTTTTGCAACTTTACACATGATGAGTATTTCCAAACCCAAGATATTTATGAAAAAAACTGAAGGCACCATCGTTCTCAGCTCATCAAGTACTATAATTTTCTTTATACAAAATACACGATTTTAGACCCTTGCAACTACCCCATTGACTATCTGATAGTTTAAAATACGATGTGCATAGATAGGTTAATAAACCAGTGACCGATCTGACATCATGATGGAAATTGAGCTTGCTAAAATTGAATAAATAATTAGGACATGGTGGGAGAAATTGGGAGGAACTGAGGAGACAAAAGCTCATAGCTCAAAAAACTTTCAATGGACGAAGTATATATCTTATCGATCTGTAAAAAAGAAGACTAAAAATCTAACCGGAATCAAACAAGTATAACCAATTGACGGAGGAACAAAAATAATGGACCTGAAAAAAAGTATGTCATGAAAAATTGAACATAAAATCTTTTGACCGAATTTTGACTCCTCTATGTAAGTAATTTATGATAAGACTTCATTCTGAAAGTGTTGAATAGAGTCAACACTCATCTTCGCCGTCTTAGTTAGACAACAACTATTAAAACCTCCTCAGAACTGAGCACCTCTCGTTGATAGTCACAACTGTGTTTAATTCCTTGAATCTCCGGTAGAGAGCACTTACACAGTTTTACTTTTTTTGCAGCTCAAGGGTGGTTTGAGAGCGCGCCTGTTGAGTGTTCTTCATTTGCCAGGTAAGAGAGACTACAACTTTTTAAGCCAAGTTTACTCCAATTCCAGGGAACAAAAATGAGAATCCATCAAGAGGATTTTAGGGAAAGTTCTAATGAATTGCACCCTTAAATTCAAATAGATGCAAAGAGAGGAGCAAAACAAAATAAGAAGTTCGTTAGGAAAGTAAATGTTTTCAAGTTCTTCGTATACCCTCTGATAGTTGGAAGTTAGGTAAATTAAGAACGACTAAATTGGTTGTACTCAGAATTGAGTCATTTTTTTTTTCAACCCTTCTCTGCATATTGCGTAGTGTGACTCTGGTGTAACATGATGTAAAAAGCCCTATATCAGATGTTGTAATGCATATTTCGACTTATTTTAAATTGTATCACCAGTGTCACATTATAAGAAAACATAAAAAGAGCTCAAACATTTTCCGAAATACTACCGGCCCTCATTATAATACATTTCATAATAGAGATCATGTCGGGGAGAAAATTTGCCCCCTTATCCAAAATCAACCCAAATTTAATTATTTTGAAAAATCCGAGTAAGGTAATTTTTTTTTGTTGAAAAGGCAAAAAAAAGTTTTTTTCTTTTCTCGCCATTTCTTATGGTAGTATAGCATGTGTAAGAAACGGGTGTAAAGCAGAAAAATGATAATTTGAAAGAAAAACCGTCCAATTATTTGCTTCACTATTTTTTCTATATATTTGACCACCTAGTGAATTGAAAAATCCATATTTGGTTGAAAAAAAAACAGGTCATGCAGTGAAGGGTTGCATTTAAAATGGGTCTTTTGAAAACTATTGCTACAGCATTTAAGAAGGGCAATGTAAGTGTGAGATCTTTAGAAAAGAACGTTAGAAGCATCAGAAAATTTTTAAAATGTCTCAAAAACGCAATCAATGAATTTAAATCAAAATCCATGATATATGAGCATCATGTAGCAAGTGACGGTATGAGAGTCCAATCTAATTTGTCTATTACGCTAATAAATAAGACAGAATAAAGCAACATCCAGCAAAGAGAAAGGTGTAGTCAGTAGCGAGGCGTGCGGTTTGGCAACGTCCCTTTCCCCCATTTAAACACATTCGAAAGGTCAAATGCCTGGTCATCGCCGATGACTGGAGCGTTCGACTTTTTTGGTGAATTCAAATGGAGAAAATACATTGTTGCCAAATTTGACAATTCGCCACTGGATGTAGTTAAAACGGTGACACCTTGGTGACACTTTATAGGACAGCCACCGTATAGTTTTGTTGGTAAGATTTACTAAATGGACTGGTTTTTTAAAAATGAATTAAAAAATGAAAATTCACCGGAAGTTGGACGTACTCTACCCTTGGACAAAAAATAATTTACTTATTTTACTATTTGGATATTTCCCCATCTGCAGGTAGGCATTATGTTTTCGGACGTACGTATTTGACTTCTGGAAATACTAACCTAATGAATCAAAAATGGCATTGGACCAACTGAGTCTTTGGAAAAAAAGATGAGCCAAACTGTCTGGCCACCGTAATGTTTGGCAACGATGCGTTCCCGCCAGTGTTGCATAGTTTCAGGCTTAGTGCTATATTTTTCTTCATAAGAATCAACGAGAAATATAAGATTTTTGACTCAAGATCTGGCAACACATGCTCCCTCAAAACTAGTTTCAAAGTTGCATTTGCATGAGTTTGTCGCCTTTGCGGGTTTTCCTTCTTTGACCCATTAATTTTTATTTTCTAATTGCTTTAGTCTCAGCCTCCGTCTTCACTTGTAGTGCAGGGCTGCCAGATGTTGCTATACGTCCCCAAAAACGTTGACTCGAGTAAGAATTTTCTAGGAATTATTGTCCCGGCTTGCAACCTTGAATCAGTGAGCTTAGTCTCTCAAAATCGAAAGAACACATAATGTATGCAAGATGTTACCCGCTTTCTTTTGTTTGGTCGGTGCATCAATTTGGCAACCGTGCATTCTTTCCATTTGAATACCGTATGAGAAACAATTGATTATTTTTTTATGAAGCCACGACCCTTTTACTAATCGATTGTTTTTCACACATTCAAATGGGAAGAATTCGCAGTTGCCAGATTTCTGGATTCGCCTTTGGTGCAGTAAAAAATGTGATCCTGACTACGAGACTAGCAGTGAAGGGTCGTGCAATTTGACAACAACGGATAATCTTCATTTGAACCTACGTAAAATGATCGTTCGGTATGCATATCATATTTTCATTTTCTCCATAAGATTATATGTTATTCGCAGATGTACATTGAAATGTACACCAGGTATGAAAGGGTTAAATGGAAAATAAACATGGTTGCCAAATTCCACGAGCCGCCACGGGGTTGATGGTGTCTTTGAAAGATGGAGTCTTCAAAAGGTTTTGCTCAAAAATGTATTCCCAAAAACTTACACAGCAAAGTATTACACAGTTTCATTGTGCATTCATTTCAGCCAGTCCCATCGTTATTTTCTCTATAGGCTCGATAGTGCTGCGCCAAGGAGATAGAGCTCATAGCCGCTGCATGGCATTTTAAACACCTCGCTGTACGCTTCGGTTAAACTTTGATCGTCAAAGTTCTCAAGCCGCCCCCACCCGTCTCTCTCTCTCTCTCTCCCTCTCCACCCTCTCTCTCTCTCTCTCTCTCTCTCTCTCTCTCTCTCTCTCTCTCTGTCTCTCTCTCTCTCTCTCTCTCTCTCTCTCTCTCTCTCTCACTTTCTCTCTCTCTCTCTCTCTCTCTCTCTCTCTCTCTCTCTCTCTCTCTCTCTCTCTCTCTCTCTCACTTTCTCTCCAACGTTCTTGGCCACCATCGCAATGGCACCATTCCTCGTCCATTGGCCTGTAAGTCCCGGCTTTATAAGAACAATTTCAAAACTAAATAAACGGAGCAGTGCTGGCGTTCGTGTATATTTAACGGATTTGTTATAATTCACCGAAGATTCCACCGGTTGAGAAAATATTACACAGTTCAGTTCAGAGTATGACTGTATTGCACGAACATACTCGCATCTCCAATCTTTTGTCAACCGGTGGATTCGTTCGTCGATGGACTTTAAATAACTCGGGGTATATTTTAATAATTCAATGGCATTTCCACCGATTGAGAAAAGATTACACACCAGAGTCTTTACGGAAACGGCAGCTCTACTAACGAAGAGCTCCCAACTCCCCGTGTGCCTATTTTTTTCTCACCTTATTCGTAACGGTGGTTGAAATGGCTCTTATATTATAGCCGTAGTACACTGAAAAAAAAAATTAATTGAATAACAATTAAACTGTCCAGAATGGAGCCCTCAATTAGTTTTGTTATATCAACAAAACGAAATGGTGAATCAACAAAATAAGATTGTTAAACTGACAAAATAGATTGTTGAATCAATAAAAGGTTTGGGAGTTTGCCTCACATTTTGTTGATTTAACAATCTATTTTGTCAGATTAACAATCTTATTTTGATGATTTACCACTCTGTTTTGTTGAATTATAACAAAACAAATTGAGGGCTCCATTCTGGACAGATTGAACTGTTAATTCAAACAATTTTTTTTTTTTTTTTTTTCAGTGTAAAGTTTTTCTCTCTTTTTGCTCATTTGTCCAATTTGTGTTAGAAAAGGACAGAAATAGCCCCCCCTCCTTCCTTTTCTAACGCTTAATTTTATATTGACAAAGAGAGAGAAATACAAAGTCCTCGTAGTGGCTATGGCTCACATTGAAATGGTATAAAGTTGTCTTTGGACGATTCAACTAAAGAAAATGCAAATCTTGGTACTATATCTATCTTTGTCGTTTTGGTGATTTTCTGACCAAAATCTATAAATATATATGTATATTGTTTTTCACTATTTCCAAACGAAATACATAGATAAATAGTCAACTTTGGTGAAACGTGTGGTTTGAAGACAGTGAATTTCCTCAGTTAAAATATGTGTAAATATACCCTAGTAAAAATGTTTTGTTGGCCCAGCAAATCGTTGTTTCATATCTCAATTATTTTGTTGACCGCCAGCAGAATTCTGTTGGTTGCCATTAGAATTTTGTCGGCAACCAACAGAATTCTGCTGGCGCACAGTGCAGTGACCAATGGACAAAAATCAAAATTTCAAGTTTGGCAAATAGCTTTGGCAACAAGGTAGGTGGGTAGGTAAGCAACCAAAACGATAATATTTGATATTCATGATTAGAGATATCAAGATAAGACCCGCACAGAGCTTGATAAGGTAAAGGCATCGCGCAACTGCAGTGAAAACCAGTGTTTTAGTAGGATTTTTGCATTGCAAGTGGAAGGACTGTTTAAAAGGAGTGTTCAGTGCAATTAGGATAATTATGGAAGAAAACAACAATAATAAGTTCCTTTTTGACATTCTGCATCTAGTTTTTGTTTATATTCATTTTAACTACCGTTATAACCCTTTGAATCCAGTTGTTTCAAATAGTGGTATTTTCCTTCAATATCTCAACTTTATAGAGAGTTTTAAAAAATGTACCAAAATGTACCTCCGTGATTTTTAAAGTATTTTGTAGCAAATTTTACGCTCTTTCTAATCCTTTTTTCCGATCTTGCAAATGTTTGCAAACTTTTGAGATATTAAAGTTTTAGTGAGATGCTGTCCGTGCCGTCGCCGCGCCGCACGGTGGATCGAGTCAATGGGAGGGGTCGGACATCGCGCATCACGCACTTCGTTTCCTCTAAGTATGGACCTTTTTCGAGCATGTAATTCCCCAGAAATTTGTTACCTTATGTATTTTTCGTCGTAGAATCCGTTTTTGATGATATTTTTTGCAATTTATGAGTTTTAAAATGTATTTTGACACATTTTCTCGTCATTAGTGGACACGGTTTGCTCAAAACACACATTGCACGCGTCTAATGCGGTACTGAACGGCTGAAAGAAGCAGATAATAAGATAGTAGGCGGTTTTTGCTGATTCGTGGCGTATTTATTCGAGGGGGGGGGGGGGTTACAAGTAGGCGGTTTTTGTAGATTCGTGGCGTATTTATACGAGGGGGGGGGTCACAATTTCCTCACTACTAATGTCACATTATTCCTTTGCTAAACAATTCTTAACTTAATTTTTCGTAACTCCCCCCCCCCACCATTTTTTCGTTATACGCCCACATACGTGGGACAATATAACGATGATTTTTTTTTTTTTTTTCCAGTCAAACTAAGAATTTTTACTTCCTCGTTTTTCTTTCTGTCCGTGTGGATCTTTTGAAACTCTTTAACTTCAATTTTTCTTGTTACATTATAAATAAAAACACGGAAAAAGGGGAAAAACTTAGGTGCATCTTTTTATTACGACAGATTTTCAAAATCAACAAATAAATTCAATCAGTCTTCTCCATCATCGTCTCTTTCATTGTGTCTTGAGGGCAAACCTTCAGAAGTGCAAGTGCCTCTGGGAGATATTCCTTGGCTTTCTTCTTCTTCTGTTCACAATTCTGAATTCATCAATTTCAAACAAAACATGTGGCACTCATCAGTCAAAGTTTGTTCGTCGAACGGAGTTTTATAGTTTTTTATAATGAACGTGACCAGATGATCACAATCATCCAACTACTTTTTATTATTGTAGAGTTCAACAAATAAATTCAATCAGTCTTCTCCATCATCGTCTCTTTCATTGTGTCTTGAGGGTGTCATTAAACAATTGCAAATACGTAAATAACATTATTAAATACATTAAAATTGTCAAAAAAACGGCAAATATAACATATAAATTAAATAAACCAAACACTGAACTTGAAACACCAATTCACCTATTAACTATGGCTGAATGCACGTAGGGAACTGAATTCTTGTTTATTTTCCACCAAGAAATCAAAAACTTAGTGAAAATTAGTTATCAATTGAAGACTTATCGAGATTGGAAGATATCTTGTGATGCGCGATCTTTGTGATAGAAGGAAAGCGAGATAAGCTTCAAAACGCGCACGACTTGCTCTCATTCAAACGAGTCGTTTGCTCAAATTAGCGGATATTAGCGGCCAATTTTTGTTGGAATACATTCCTGAGGAGGTGTAGAAAACAACCCAGAAAAGCATTTAGGGGACATATGGGGACATTTTTTTGTAGAGCTTTTTCCCCCTTTTTTTCACAATTTTTTTTAGCGAGTTTTCAAAGTATTTTTTCTCCCCTTATAATAATGCCAAAAAATATCAACGACATGTGAAAATGTTCATCAGAGGGAGGAAAATAAGCCAGTGAAATCGAAATTTTGATTTACATTTTCAAAATCTGATGCGAAAGCAAAAGAAAAACTTAAAAATCAAACGGTAAATTTCATATTGCCCACCTTCTCAAGTTTAGGCAACCCGCACGTCAAATGAGGGGGATGAAATGACTTATGAGCCATGGATATAGTCCCTGTAGATGTTTAACTACTAGAAAACCATAAAAAGTTATTGGAAATGTGACCTTTTTTTTTCCTGCCCATGTCCGACCCTCCCCATTGACTCGATCCACCGTGCGCCGCGCGCCGGTTCAGCCGTCACTGGGGCATCGTACTGCTGTGGCTTGTTCACACTAACAATAAGATATTGAATTGATGAGACGCACTATACTCTTTAGGATGGAAAATAGTTTCAATAATACTGACTGAATGAGTTTTATAATTTTTATTTCTAACTACACTCCTTTGGGCGATGATGCCAAATTTACATAAAGCCAATTCAAATAGTGGTATTTTCCTTCAATATCTCAACTTTATAGAGAGTTTTAAAAAATGTACCATAATGTACCTCCGTGATTTTTAAAGTATTTTGTAGCAAATTTTATGCTCTTTCTAATCGTTTTTTCCGATCTTGCAAATGTTTGCAAGCTTTTGAGATATTAAAGTTTTAGTGAGATGCTGTCCGTGCCGTCGCCGCGCCGCGCGCCGGTTCAGCCGTCACTGGGGCATCGTACTGCTGTGGCTTGTTCACACTAACAATAAGATATTGAATTGATGAGACGCACTATACTCTTTAGGATGGAAAATAGTTTCAATAATACTGACTGAATGAGTTTTATAATTTTTATTTCCAACTACACTCCTTTGGGCGATGATGCCAAATTTACATAAAGCCAATTCAAATAGTGGTATTTTCCTTCAATATCTCAACTTTATAGAGAGTTTTAAAAAATGTACCATAATGTACCTCCGTGATTTTTTAAGTGATTTGTAGCAAATTTTATGCTCTTTCTAATCGTTTTTTCTGATCTTGCAAATGTTTGCAAACTTTTGAGATATTAAAGTTTTAGTGAGATGCTTTCCGTGCCGGCGCCGCGCGCCGGCTTAGCCGTCACTGGGGCATCGTAATGCTGCGGCTAGTTCACACTAAGATATTGAATTGATGAGATGCACTATACTCTTTAGGATGGAAAACAGTTTCAATAATGCTGACTGAATGAGTTTTATAATTTTTATTTCTAACTGCACTCCTTTAGGCAGTGATGCCAAATTTACATAAAACCAATTTTTGTGTTCCTAACACACAAATTGACACCCTCATTGACGGATCAAGCAATCTGACAACAGTGTATTCTTCCCATTTCATTGCACTAGAGGCAATAAATTCTTTATTTGCTTCTTTATTTGTGTTTTTTTCAAACACGATAATAATTAATCGAAAGCATGTTTTTTTTTAATGCGTTCATTTCAATTATAAGCAATAATATTGCGGCTAAACCCTTTCACAGGAAGTTGTACAGGTGTGTACCATTTTATGTGACTTGAGATTCAATGGAAGTTAAATGGACATTTTGCAAGAAATTGTGTGACCCATCAAAGTTCTTAGAAAATTGTCCTCTTTCGAAGGGTCTAAAAAAATCTTGAAAAAAGTCAAATCCCAAAATGCGTGAATGAAAGGGTTAACCCGTCTCCATTTTCTTCCACGATGAAATAGATACTTTCTGAGTGTCACATAGTGCTTCAAAATTTGTCCTCTCTCGATTGATATGTCACACTCCATGCTTTCGGAAATGTCCATATCTGATCCAAAATGAGGGTCCCATTTGGACCGGAAATGGGACCCCCCCCCAAAAAAATGACTTCCCAGATTTGTAGACTAATGTGTGTAGAAAAAATCCCCAAAGTTTCATTACTTTATCTCACTTCGTTCGGAAGTTATGATTTATGTCCGAAGCGCCCATAAGGTCACTGCACTGTGTGGCGGTCAACAATATCCGATTTTTCTGGAAATCACTATTTCCATACGTATCGATTATTTCCAATAGTATATTACAAATCTACAGGGCCAAAACGAGGCATCATGGCAAGGTATGTGCAATGCGCGATATTCACCGCTATAGGGTCGTTCCGATCACTATGGCGGGCGATGACGAAGGCTGGTCAACTCCCGTGTTAATCTTATGGGAGAAAACTGGCTGAGTGAACTGGTCAATGCTAGTCGCAATGGAGTTTGAAAATCCCGCTCCCTCGCGGGAATCAAACTGTACATACCTGGTTTCTTCTTCCTTGGCATCATGGTATAATTGTATACTCAGTATTGCCTGAGATCGCCAAAAAAAGCAAACAACAGAAGGTAAACTTCTCATTAATGTACTATCGACGAATTAAAAATTGCCGCCAGATTTTCACAAATTTTCAGTTAAAGGTGTGAGTTTAGGACTGATCTGCAACGGCTTCTCCACCCCACCCGCACTGGCCCGTCGCCTGCAATGTCTGAGGAGTATTAACCCTTGTGAGCCTTAGGGGGGGGGGGGTACATTTGTACCCCAGGCCAGTTTTTTTGACGCCATTTTGTCAAAACTGCTCAAAATTTTTTGGGACTTCATGACATTTTAAGTTAGGATACTTAGAACACGTCTACCAAATGTCATTAATTTTTATGAATTTTTGTCGATATTATAGAAATTTAAAGTGTTGTGGTACAAATATACCCCCCCTTCGTCCTGCCAGTTTTAAGTTTGGAACCATCTATTACGATGAATTTTACGGAAATTTTATGTAGATTAAGAATATTAAGTCAGATCATTTAAAAAAAATTGGAAATTTATCAAAAATGGAAAAATAATATGGTACCTCATTTCAGTTTTTCCATTTTTTTTAAAAGGAGGTGTAAATTTGGCAACATAGCAAAAATTTACTCAAATTTCACATAAATTACTCTCTTAGGGTACTAAGTACATAATTCATCCATTAACGTTTCAAAATTATTGATACTGACTGTGCTGCATGAAAATATCCGTGGGGTACAAAAATACCCCCCCCCCCCTTAGTCATTTGTGTTACCGAAATACCTTAGGCTCACAAGGGTTAAGAGTGGCCGAGCTGGAACCTTCAAAGGCAAAACTTGTTTTGTGAAAATCTAGCGACAATCTTGCGAATTCGTCGATAGTACGTATCATCTTAAAATTTCAATTTCAAAACCAATTTTAATCTCAGAGAATAATAACTTTGAACAAGTAATTCAGACCTAGGATTGCCAGTTGAAGGTTTTAAATTAAGCTTGAAAAGTATAGAAAACGATGAATTTTGACGACTATTTTTTTCCACTAATTGTTTGCCCATTTTATTCGATCTCAAATCATAGTGCGCTACACGTATCACCTTAGGATCGGTCGTTTCACATAGTTTAAATATGCGCAGATTTTCTAATCTCTCGAAAATAATTTGTTTGCCAATCTTCTCGTTCCTGGAATGCCTTATGTACGCGAGAAAAATTACTTTTCTGTTTTTTATATCGTACTTTATATCATCCTGAAGTTGACGGCTAACCGGGTTATGGCTTCCGGCGCCTTGTTAGACAACACGTTTTATAAAATTACGATTGTTTGTGAGCTCCCGAAAAAGTAAAAGAGTTCCAGCAGAGAGAAAAATTGAAAGAGAGTAGTGGGAGAAAGTAAGAGAGTAAGGGAGAAAGAATCGAAGGAAGGAAGAAGGAAGAAAACAAAGAAATAGAGAGAGAGAATGAAAAAGGGAGAGAGAGAGGGAGAGAAAGCGAGTGAGTAAGAGAGAGAAAATGATGTGGCACAGCGTATAAGACAGAGAGAAAAAGAGAAAGGATGAAGGATGCGATAGCAAGTAAGATAGTGTGTGTGAGGGAGAGAGAGAGAGAGAGAGAGAGAGAGAGAGAGAGAGAGAAAGAAGGAGAGAAATACGATGAGAGAGAGTAGAAGAGGAAGCAAACTTGGCACGAATGTTGCGCGCTGAAAGAAGAGTTTTGGAGGTGATTCCTACCGGGTGAGAAAAAAGTTTCGCTGCACGATCACCTTCAAACTTGTTCCTTAATTGACCCCTGAACTCCCATCTCTGCCTACACTAGAGGCTTTAGTCCTAAAACTTGATAAAAACTTCAATGTTAAAATAAGTTGCAACAAAAAAAAACTAGGTCACGTTTTCTACTCTCCATTAACCACTCCATAAAGTACTGTTGTGCATAAAGGTTGGTAAGTTTAATCAGGCAAAAATCAGTGAATGTATGGCCGGACTTTGTACCTGGAAAGAGTTTTTTAGTTTTTTGCTTTTTCCTGTTGCCTGCAATTAAAATATACATACTTATACAAGAGAAAAATAAAAAAAAATATGACAAATTTTCCAAAACAAACAATGTACTGAACCTTTTTTTTTGTCATCAATAATCTTTAACCTAAAAATTTTAATTGACGCTTCATGGGTGCAATTCAGAGACTTTCCTTTATAGTTTATAATTTCTCAAATCTCGGCACATCAGTTTAATTGAAATAACTAAAGTTCTGGATGAGATTGGTCGAAATCGAAAATAAATGGAATTCCTTAGAGCAACACGCGAATCACTTGTTTCAATATAAACAGCAACTCGTTACTGTAAAAGGAATTTCTGGGATCAGCTATTTCAGTGAGGATTGGAATGAAATTGTTTTGTCGAACCAGATTAAATTCTTATAGAATTTATACCGTGGTGGCTGGGCGAATGGAGTTACAACTCATCATTGAAACAACGTAATTTTACACGAATAATTCAAACAACAAGCGTGAAGATAAGTTCTGACTTGACGTTACCTTGAACTCAAGGAGGAGTTTCCAAATTGCACCCTAAAAATTAAAGTTGCGTCCATAAAGCATCAAAGCTGGCATGAAGATCGATTCAGAACATTGAATGGTATTGAAGCTATATGAATTAAACATTTAATTATTTCAATTTCGATTTAAAAAACATTTGAATTAATTTAAAAAATAAATTTTAAAAAGGAAAGTGATTGTTACTCGCAACCGGGCTGCGGTCGTTTTGTTCCTCCATTTAAGGCTCATCATTTGGTTAAGAATACCGCATAAATCTGGCACCTCATAAATGCATTAACCTCTTATGGACCAAGCCTGAGTTTACTCGTCTTTCTTCTCTAGTCTATTTCACATTGCTCCAGTACACTGGCGCAACCAGGATATCTTCCATCTCTCTCATTTTCCATTTGAATGTATGAGTAGGAAAAGGACAGAAGGAGGGGGTTTTATCCCCTTGTCCATCCTTGTCTAACATACGTTTCTTAATGGAGAAAAGAGAGAGATGAAGAAACTCTCGGTGCGCTACTGCTCCAGTATCATGATTCAGAATAAACGCGATTCTGGATGTAGACACTTACAAGATAAGCTGTCGCTAGGCACCTTCAATTTATCGTATAGGCAATTCCAACTCCCCCGAGTACGAACAGTTAACTACCCTCCCTATGTTAACGGAAGAGCGGCGTTCTTTTGATCAAACCTGGTCTGTAAAGGGTTAAATAGCAAAGGCGGGTCAAGCAATCCGGCAACTCTGGCGTCTTCCCATTTGAATGTATGAAAAACAATCTATTGATAAAAGAGCCGCAGCCCCCTTACGAATCGATTGTTTCTCCTACGTTCAAATGGGATGAATTCATGGTTGTCAATTTCCTGGATCCGCCCATGTCAAATAGAGAATTAAATGATGGGGAGAGGAGGATTTCCCAACTTCTTCCTCACCCTGCGACGACCAGGAAAAGAAAACACTGGCCGGCTGTCAATACTCGCTTTTTTTTCAGCTGTCGCAACCCGAGAAGTGTTTGCGATAGTATCATGATAAACTCTCACCAAACTCAGCTATTGCTCGCTATTCTATTCATACTTCACGAGTCTTTTAAAAGCGCATATTCCTCGAACTTAAGACCAAAAGATCCTAACAGGGCTGCCGTTTTGCGTATAATCAATGCTATTTTTCAATTCACCGATGATTCCACCGGTTGAGAAAAGATTACACAGTTCAGTTCAGTGTATGACTGTAATAAACTAAAATACTCGCATCTGTAATCTTTTCTCAACCGGTGGAGTCGTCGATGACTTTAAAAAACTTGCGGATATTTTAATTAATCAACGGAGTTTCCACCGATTAAGGAAAGATTACAGATCAGAGTATTTTCGTGCATTACGGTCATACACTGAACTGAACTGTGTAATCTTTTCTCAACCGGTGGAATCATCGGTGAATAGAAAAACAGCATTGATTATACGCAAAACGGCAGCCCTGGATCCTAATATATCTTTGAATTCCATCTGGGCACTTTCAACTTCCTTTTGTCCATTTCTTAGTGATCACTATAATTTAAGGACTGAAAAGGAAACAAATCATTATCATTTCTCTTCGTTGTTTAAATTTTGTCCCAATACATTGAAGAAACGAAAATAATACAAGCCTGCACAGATTGTAAAACACAATCGTACGGTGAAAGAAAGGAAACTGAAATTATTATTCCACTTATAGCAATGATATTTACGTTGAAACCCTGTTTACCCGCTGAAAAAGTGGCAAAAAAAAGTAATAAGAAATCATCGTCTTGGACCTTTCAAGCTAAAGAGCCTTATTCAAAATGGGCAAAAATGGCTTCGGCCCAGTTTTGTTTGAGATTTCGGGAGGTGATAGAGCATGATTTGAGGCGTCCAAAACTGGCCTTGTTTTTGATCTAGCCCCAAGGGAACCGGGGGGGCGGGGGTGCAAAGTCAAAACACAAAATCCGCCAGAACTTTTGAACGCGTTGTTCGATTTGAAAAAACTTTTTTTCAATCGATAGATCTTTTTAAGACCTTTCTTTTTATATACATGTTTTTGTATTTTTCATGGTTTTGAGTCAAGTTTTGACGACTTTTTGTTTTTTTCAGTTTCAAAAAATTTACATTTTCCCCCCTGTGCAAAATTGTTTTGCATGGGTAAAAATAAAAAACAGTCGTAAGAAAAGCTCTTTCAATTTCCTTTTCAACCGTTTAAATCCGATCGCGGAGCAACGCTTCGTTACTGAGTTACGCGCGCTCAAAGTTGCCAAGGTCCGACCTGGCTTAATCTAGAGGCCTCCCGGTTTCCTGCCTCACACCTTTGACGCCGCGCTTTTTGCCTTATGCGACCAGCTGCTCAGCAGATATTTCGAAAGAAACATCTTTTCTATTATTCTAAGTAATTTCTACTCATATAAACCCCCACCCCCCACCACCACCACCCTCATCACTTCATACCCTATCACGTTCAATACTTCCCCCTGAATAGACGCAAGTTTTTTTAAGTTTCAAGTCTAAATTGAAGGAGAATACGCATAAAATACAAGATAGAAATCTCACCTTGTTAGTTTTTGCTACTTGAGTCCTCGCCCTCACTCTCCGACTCGTAATTTCCAAAGGATTTTTTCGTTAGCGGGAAACGTGAATTCAAAAAGGCAGATGGTGACGAAAATCCTGGTGTGTAGCGGCCGTAGAACAGGAACCAAACGATTGAAATGACATGGGCACATGGTGAGACAGTTCTTGCTCCATTTTTGCAGGTATAAAACGCACTTATAATTGACTCCGTAGAAACCAGCTCCAAATCCAGAAGTATGAAAATATTATAAACTTTATTTGATACATGTCTCGATATGAGTTTAGCCCTTATAAGTAGGGGTCTCTGAACAGGGTGTGGGTAATACGGGTCAATTTTCGGCAGATAATCATCTGTGGCAATGAGGAATTCATAATTTTTGTTAGCGAAATGATCGCCAAGATAGCTTTTAGCGAGCTTAATTTGATGGGTTTCAGAGAACTTATGCAGATCTTTTGGCGTCCACGGAGGAAGTTGATTGAAATGTTGCGCGGAGAGAGTCTCGAATAAGGTCCTCTTTCTAACCAAATTCTCATCCTCGACAAGTTTCTGCAGATAATCGCATCATTGATTTGATCTGCTCCAAGAGTTCATGATAAAAATACTCACGACCCAAAATAGTTAATCAGCAGGTGTATTTCCGAGTTGCCGGTTTTATCCATCTTCATTGAACTGATTATCCCACTTGATGCATTTCAGACACTGTGCTGTCAGATTAAGAGTGAAAGATCGTAGTCCCCCCCGCATTAAAATCGATGCTGTGCGTCTCATATACGTGAAAATGGTGACGATTTTAATGAAGCAGTGATTTGGAATTAAAATTTTGAGCACTTTAGAGATTATCCGCTTTCTGTGGATACTTTAATGCAGGCAATTCATGATTTGCGTGAAGAGAGTGAAAGTTCTATCCCTGACCTGTGTTGTGAAAAATGTTTTTTTCGAAAATAACCTGAGAGCGCGGCGTGATAAGAAAAGAAAATCCTTGGAGTAATACAAAATATGCTTACTTGAAAAATTGGCCATTATTACGCACACTCTGTTCAGATACCCCTACTTATAAAGACTAAACTCATATCGAGACATTTTTCACATGAAGTTTATAATATTTTCATACTACTGGATTTGGAGTTGGTTTCCACGGAGTCAATCATAAGTGCGGGGTGGGGGTGGGGGTTTATATGAGTAGAAATTACTTAGAATAATAGAAAAGATGTTTCTTTCGAAATATCTGCTGAGCAGCTGGTCGCATAAGGCAAAAAGCGCGGCGTCAAAGGTGTGAGGCAGGAAACCGGGAGGCCTCTAGATTAAGCCAGGTCGGACCTTGGCAACTTTGAGCGCGCGTAACTCAGTAACGAAGCGTTGCTCCGCGATCGGATTTAAACGGTTGAAAAGGAAATTGAAAGAGCTTTTCTTACGACTGTTTTTTATTTTTACCCATGCAAAACAATTTTGCACAGGGGGGAAAATGTAAATTTTTTGAAACTGAAAAAAACAAAAAGTCGTCAAAACTTGACTCAAAACCATGAAAAATACAAAAACATGTATATAAAAAGAAAGGTCTTAAAAAGATCTATCGATTGAAAAAAAGTTTTTTCAAATCGAACAACGCGTTCAAAAGTTCTGGCGGATTTTGTGTTTTGACTTTGCACCCCCGCCCCCCCGGTTCCCTTGGGGCTAGATCAAAAACAAGGCCAGTTTTGGACGCCTCAAATCATGCTCTATCACCTCCCAAAATCTCAAACAAATCCGGGCCGAAGCCATTTTTGCCCATTTTGAATAAGGCTCTTTAAATCTTTTTAGTGTCATTTCCATGTTTAAAGTACATATCAAAAGTATTTTCTGTGATTCAAATTTGTTTTGAAAGTTTCAAAATGGTAAAATAATGAGAAATTGGCATTCAGATTGTTTGCCACTTTTTTACGATCTCTGACCACAGTGCGCCGACCCCGAACGTCGAACACGGGCGGATCCGCAGCAAATTTGGTAACAATGAATTCTTCCCATTTGAACGAATTAGAAACAATCGATTCTTGACAGGGCTATCGTAACTTTTTACTACTCGATTCTTTCTTATACATTCAAATGGGAAGAATCCATAAATGTCAGATTGCTGGATCTGCCATTGCTTAAGCCCGCCATTGGAAGTGATGTCTAGAATGAAGACAACTGTTGAAAATGCCTCTTTATTCACAAATTCAAGATTGCCCGACGCATAGCTAGGAGTCTCGTTTAGAAATAAACAGAATTTAGGTCAAACCATTGGGAAAATGTTCGCTCACAATCGCAGTTTTAAAGTGAAATCTTACACGGAAAAAAAAGATTAGTGAAAATAACCATACGGATACCTGATTTTGGCACCTGCTAGATGTTATGGTAAACTTGACCAGAAGTATGGTACATTTACCGATACTTTGAGTAAATTCGACATGCAATCAAGTAACATCACCTAGTACCTAGTCAAAACATAGTATACTTCTGGTTAACATTACCATAACATCTAGCAGGGACCAAAATCAGGTATCCGTATGGTTATTTTCACCGTAGTTTTTTTCCGTGTACACTATGTGATGTGAAAGCCGGCCTTAGAACCAAGACAGCGTTTCGTGCAATGTGGCAATATTGTATACTGCAAACTAAACCTACTTAAACCCATGAAAAATATCGAATTCGAGAGGATTCGAACCAAACTCTCCTACCAGTTCGATATCTTATATGAATTTAAATAGGGGAAAGCATCGCACTGTCAAATTTTACGCTCCACCACTCCAGTAGCGGCTCGTGCAATCTGGCAACAGTGCTATTTTGCCATTTAAATCTGTGCTAAAAGATCGATTCTAGGTGAGGCACAGCGCCTCACCAAAGAATCGATTATTTTACATAGGTTTAAATGGAGGGAGTCCATTGCTGCCACATTGCACGAACCGCCACTGCACCACTCTTCGGAAAACCGTCCTTACTGTTACAAAAAAAAATAAGTGAAATGAAAGACTGTTAATTTTTCCAATGAGACTTTGAACGTCTGAACCTCAAAAAGAAATATAGTTGTTTCAATGTATGCTCCATTTACGAGCGCTTTTACAGGCAAAGGGAAGATCCATAAATGAAGTGCCAAAGATTACAAAGCGTTTAGGAGGTCACCCTGCCTTCTCATCTAAAAGCTGCAAGCTCTAAATGAATCAATGCACCTTGGAAAATCCACTTTGTTCAACTGTGTTCCTTGATTATTGAAGGGGGAAAGACTTACCTTTCAACTTCCGTGCGGGTGGGGTTGCGGCTCTTTGAGATGAAGGCGCGGTGAGTGTGGGTAATTAGTGTCACGTTTTCGAAGTGAAGATTGCCAAATCTAGGGTGAAAATTTGTAGACTAAATACCTTTTTGCTCAAGCATTGAAAAAAACAGTACTTTTGATAAAGTGAAGGAAGTATAATAATATACTAGTAATTTGTTTTTCCTTATTTTCTATAGAGCTCTTGCTGATGTGTTTCCCTTGTTCCTGCGTGCACTGAGAAAAAAATTGAGGGAATTTAACAGTTTATTTGTTAAAAATGATGAGTGCAAACGCATTTATTGATTTTACGAGCCATTTTGTTGATTTTACAGTCCAATTTATGAAACTATCAATCCAGATAGTTGTTTTAATAAATCGGATTGTTGATTTACCTTTTTGAATTGTTGACTTATTTTTTTAGATTTTTGGTTTACCAATCGGATTGTAAAATTAACGAAATGGTTGGTTAAATCAACAAATGCGTTTGTACTCACCATTTTTAACAATTAGACTGGTAAATGACCTAATGATTTCTCTCAGTGAGACAAAATGCAGAAACCGTACGTTTTTTGTTTCAAATGCAGGGACATTGCTTTAACCCATTAAGAGGCAAACTCTACTCAAAATATATAATTCGTTGATTTTTTTTTTCGCAATAATGGTAATAATAAGGCATTCTCTATGACAGATTGAGCGAAAGTGATAAGCGGTGTAAGCTACAAAAGTAACAACAACTCCTAAGAAAATAACAATTCGTTTTTTTCTTGAGTCCTAGTTTAGCTATACACGGAAAAAGAAGATTAGTGAAAATAACCATACGGATACCTGATTTTGGCACCTGCTAGATGTTATGGTAAACTTGACCAGAAGTATGGTACATTCACCGATACTTTGAGTAAATTTGACATGCAATCAGGTAACATCATCTAGTACCTAGTTAAAACATAGTATACTTCTGGTTCAGTTTACCATAACATCTAGCAGGTGCCAAAATCAGGTATCCGTATGGTTATTTTCACCGTAGTTTTTTTCCGTGTAGAATACATAAAACTTGACTCTGTGACTAACTTTTTTTTCTCTTTTTAATGAAGAATTTTATTATTATTGAACCAAAAAATCGTTCCTTGAACATTGTGCGTGAAAATCTCGTCTCACCAAAAAGAGCCCGATCAATCGCTACGCGTAGAGACTACGTCCGATTTCACCAGTTCGAATTACAGAACATGCATTCCGGTTATTTCGAATTACAGAGCTTTACTGTAGCGCGATTTTGAATTAAAGTCCTGATTCACCCACTGCTCGCAGCTTTAAAATTTCGAATTAACAAGGGGCGACAAATGCATTGATTTTTTTTTTTTTTCGAACTATAGAGATTTTCCCGCGGAGATCGGCTTTCCCTTCGTACTATCGAGATTTTCGAATTAACAGGCTTCGAAATATCGAGCTGTACGCTCGATATACATGTATATTTCGACGAATGATTTCAAGGTATTTTCCCCATTATTTTAAGCGTGCCGTATATATACGGTGCGCTTCTTGTTTTCATTTTCATATCTATTATATAAGTCCAATGCCTTGCTTATGGCAAAACCTTTGGCGGGAAGGTTTGAAAAATTAAAAACGTATTTTCTTAAAACTGGTTTCATTAATCGTTAATTTATTGCTGCAATCCAGGAGGCCTCGGCGTCTATTTTCTTAAAATTGTAAAAGTTTTGGTATTCCTGTTAATTTCAATAAGTTATTAAGCGTCAAAGTCGAATTCCTTCAAACGAGAATTTCATACAGGTCCAGCAACCTAAGTCATTTGTGCCAACCTATGAGTCGAAATTCCAAGGCAGGAGGGGGGTGGAAACACCCTTCACAGAAACCCTCTTTGCCCCTCGCCTTTGGGCTCCACCGGTCTCAAGATTTCTTCACGGTGCATTAAGCGTTCAGGACACGCATCGTAAAAGTGTCAAATATGTTTGACGAGGGTACATCGATAAGAAGCGACGAGGTATTGATGAAGAGCGGGAGGGGTATAGAAAAGAGAGAGGCTCATTCATATCCTTAAGTAGACCTGTTTAGTTATGACGTCACGATCAGAATTAGTTCCAAACAAATGCTCTATCTCGCTCACTCTCGTGGATTTACCAGATCCAAATTTTCGAACGCAAATTCATGCTAGTTAACCAACAGTTTTCTCAAATTTTATTGCACCATTAGATTCCACTTGCCTTAAAGTATCTTTTCACTGTAACATAATTCCTAAAAGATCACAAGCGAATTTACAATCACAGTTATACCGAAAGACGTTCTACGTTTTGTCCTTGTCTTACTCACGGTCTCTTATGGTAGTATCACCGCCATGACACTCAATCATTCTAACTTCTCTTCGTATCGAAGCTATTGTTCGAGGTACAACACATGCCGTGATGGTGCTGATGAGCCTATATCCTAGAATTTTGTGCTCTTAAGAAACTGTGAGTGTGACAAGGACAAAACATAGGACTTTCTTCGATATAACTGTGATTGTGCATCGATACGCGATGTTTCAAAAAGTTTGTGATAGCGGGCTCATATTTTATCACTGAGAAAAAAGTAAGTGTTAAAACTGTAAGAATAGAACCATAGATGATTTCGCCTTATTTCAATCATGAGACCTATCGTTGCTGTAGTCAGCGCGCTTGAATCTACACGAATTCCGATTGTCTCCATGGAATTTCGATTATTTCTATGGGAAATAAAGCGCGGGAATATATATCCAATCGGAAAATTTTTTGAAACAATCGGAAATTTTTATAAGGGACGTGGAACCCAATGGTGTGATAAACACAACGTATAAAGAACGTGTTGTTTACTAGCACTTGTATTTGAAAATTTGGACTGTGTTTCGTATGGGAAAACCCACGAGAGCGTGTGAGACGGAGCCTTTGTTTGGAACCAATTTTTTTCATGACGTCACACTAAACAGGTCTTTGCATCGAAACATTTGAAATTCTGGGGGATCGGCAAATTGAAAGCCCCTCAATGAGCGTCGATGGAATCAAGGGATTTTTGAGGACATTTTTGGCGTTTTGTTGAAAAATAGGTGTTTAAAATCCAGAACACAGGGAGCCAGAGGGGTAAAATTCGCATTAATTGCTCTAAAAAGTGAGAGGGGCTGTCACGTGTCTTCCACCCCTGGACAGCTTCCTCGCTGCGGCTATGGAATTGACTCTGGAATAACCTATTTACCTATCCTAAAAAGTTCGTTGCGTGTACAAAATTTTTCACTGAAAGCTTCTTCAAATTTTGGAAACTATAGGTCCATATGGAACTTTGCTTTTCCAACACGAAAAATGATATCAACCGACGGCAACAGAAAAATAAGAAATAATATGACAATGCGTTATAGTGAATAATGGCATAGTTTTAACTGTAAACTTTCGATACTTTTCAAGAAAATAAATGGGGAGAGGGGGAATTAAAATCCACAAACCTCTTAAACCTCCACACCTACTAATCTATACCCCTAGAATGCTTGATGTGTAAAGGGCACTTGAAATGGTTAGTTCTGTATATTAAAGGATTATTGTTTCATGAATTCGCAAGTGTTCCATTTATGCATATTACGTATCTACATCGTGACAATCGCAATAAGTGCTGACAGCACCTAAAACGGAAAAAAAGATAAAAAAAACTGTTTATTATTTAGAATCACGGCTTTTCCGAAAATGACACTTTTTGACTTCAAAAGAACGCAACCTCATGTTTGATCCCTGAACAATCCGTTTAAAAGGTGGAGGGATTTAGAAATATCTATTGTCTATAGTTTATGTGGGTAAAAAAGATCGAGCCTTATCAAATAATTTTCTCTTTTCAGCTTTCAATGGGTTTGTTGCAAACTTTTGCTACAGTGCTATAGAGTTTTAATTCTGATGTAAAATTGTCTGAAAATTACATTGGCGGCATCAAATAGTCATAAAATCCACTAATAAACCCAAAAAACGCATTTTAAAGAAAGCCAAAATTGCAGTCGTAAAGCCGAACAATCTGAGCACGCGCACGACGAACATCAGAGATAGGTGACCCATTCTCCCCTTTTTCGTTAAGGGGGGGGGGAGAAAATATCTCTACAGTCAAACTGTGATTTTAAAAATGTGCATGGTCAAGATGTTGTCTTTTGTGAAGGGGCGAGGGGGGGGGGGAGCAAAATATCAAGAACAGGGTGTTTCAAAACTTGAGTGCCAAACTTATGGAGTGTATTTTTGGGGTCAACATACATATATATAAGACTTTATTTTCCTACCTGAGTATGTGCTGCAAATGTTTCTCTTCTGAGCTAGACCCCTTCAAAGTTTTGAAAACCAAAAACAAAAAACAACGCCTTTGACTCATCTCCTTATAGATATCTGATCTAAATTTATTTTTTTCATAATTTCTCACCAAACAAGCTCAATTGGACAGCACTTGTCACAAAAGAACCGAGTGACATTTTTGATAAAATTGAGTTATCGATTGATAGAGCTAGCAATACTGAATCTCGAAGCAACAAGTGCTTCTTCTGTAATAACAACTATTTCCCGTCAAAATTCCAGGTAAAAGCGAGCTGGTGAGCCTCATTGATGTCATTGTCCATATGATGAAATAAAATGAGAACTTGGTTCCTTTGGCTGATTAGGTTAAACCTTAATCCGAGTCACGTAAGGAACCAACTCCGACTTGGTTCCTTTTATAGAATTGGGAACGGACTTAAGTCCGGATTAACGGATTTTAAAATAATCAACAGTGTAAACCAACTCTGCCGTTTGGTTTCTCTTAGAGTTTCGTTTTTCGTGATTATGCCAAAAAAAAGAAGAAAGGAACCAAGTCACTTTAAACGCTAAAAATTAAGTACCTTTCCTACTTAGTAAATTCCACTTTTCCGGTGTTGAAATGCAAAAACACAACACGGTAGTTGAATGAAATCAAAACGTAAGTAATTCCAAGTTTTTTGTTTAAATGCTAGCTCTTCAACTTTGGACTCAATTTTCTCGAGATCAGCTCCATGTTGAATGCTGTCTAATTATTATCATTGCTAGCAAAAGCATTAAAGCTGTTCAGACTTTAGTGGCACGCTTTTCCAACACCTGCGTGTTGGAATTTTCCCTGCTTGTTTTTGTATTAATTCGTTGTCATTTCGATGCATGCGAAACTCACATTCCAGTTGAATACGCTTCCTTCTAACTGACCACTAAGTGGTTGCCTGATGTATTTAAGATATATACCACGAGGGAAGTGCCAAAAATAAAATGGACATTTTTCAGTTTATTTTTCTTTCCCCATTACCATTAAAATAAGTAACGCGCTTTCTGGTTAGATATCTCAAACCTTTACGAGCGTCAAAGACTTTGAAGATTTTATTTCAAATAGGTATTATATTTTTTTTGGAGCAATTTAGGTTCACTGTCAGAAGTTAATACTCGCGCCGGTAAAAATGAGGGTGTACGTTTAGCGCTCAAAAAGACACTGCGACCATTTTTGATATATAGTGTCCCAAAAATGAGGGTTATTGCTCAGAGAAGTCGATTCGAGTGCTTTGTTTCACGGCGGCGACGCTGTACTGTCAAATCTTGCAACGTTACAAAGTTCTTCAGTTATTAAACCTATTCAATAGGTCAAATTCGAAGGCTGTAGGCACAGAATATATATATGTATAGTTCGATCTATTTCATGCACTTTGAGGAAGTGTGTAAGGTCCACTTAACTTCAATTTACTGCAGTTCCAGTCCAATTAAACTATTGAACAATTAGTACAAGCCTACTTTTTTTTTGTTTTCTGAGAAAAGGTTTTAATGGTACGTATAGTGCAACGTTGCTAAATTGTAAGATAGGTACATAGATGATTCAGTTTTTAATTTTTGAAATGGCATTGAGTGAAGACGTGTCAACTATCCTGTCTTCAAATTTCACCGAAAGCATGAAATAGCCCGAATCAAGCTGGTTCACGTTTTAGATACGCTTTGAGGCGTGCTGCCAGCGTACGGTAAAATACTCGTACAATCTTGGATTATCGACGATCACACGGAACAAAAAACCTGTACGGGTGTGACAACCATACACGTCAATTCATGTACTAACCGTGAAAGGATAGCTAGGTTACCCATGTTTTACAGGTGCCATAACCAGAAAACACGGTCGGAACCGTGTCTAGACGGCGCGTCCAACTTTTACCCGTGATTCACGGTTCCTGAGCCTGTATTTTATAGTAACCGTACCCGTGATTTTTTCCATGCAATACCTCTTTTCTGTGAGGAAGCATTAATGTTTTTATACGATCTGAGTTGATGTGCCGTTGATAGATATTTTTAATTTTATGTCTGTTCCACTTTGAAATAGTTCTTTGTGCGACAGTTTTTTATTTTTTATTTTTTCTTGTTTAATTTTTTTTTTCGTAAAACTTAACGCTGGAATCAATGTATTATGTAACCTTTAATCAAAAATTGTTATGAATCAAAAGACAATTGGTTTTAAACGAAAGTGAGTGTTTAAGAGTGGCTATATCTGGGCACAGAATTTTAATACAACTATCCAGGTGAGAAAATGTTGCATATTTCTGTTATGTGTGTCGGTTTTTTTGTCGTGCAAATCCTCCCAAAATAAACAGTTATGTCAATTTCCATGTCCAGGTAGCCACTTTAAAACACTTGCACTTTCGTTTAAAAACGATTTCAAGTGGATCTGTCACAACTTTATCTTAGGTTAAAAAAAATGAGGCAAACAAACGAGCCCTTAAAAAAATATCAATAAGAGATTTCCATCATAGCTAGAGGTAGCTTCAGAAGTGTAGGCGGACCTGGACCGATAATCTTTGGAATTTGTCAACATTATTTCTGATATTACTCGATGAAAATGAATAAAAATGAAATTGAGTCTTCACTTTACAACGAGGAACAATTTAAACACAAAAGAATAAAGACAGGCAAGTTCCGTTTTATTTTAAAGGAATTAAATTTCAAAAATTCGCCAAAGATTATGGTTTAGGTCCGCCTACACTTCTGAAACGGGCTCTCCCTCCTTGAAGTTTCAAAAGCAGGTCCCATGAATCCTCTCTATTGCTGTAATAACTTGTTGGTGTGACTATGAAACCTCAATCGCTGAAGCGATATAGTTTTGTATATATAATACCCTTTAAAAACGCATTTGTTTGCCAGCAAAAATCTGACAACGCTGCCGACCGAGAAAACGCTAAGCCTCTTATGATTGCGCTCAGTTTCTTATACGGAAAAGCGAGCACTCTCCGCAGCTGCTCTCATCAAACGCCAATAAGTTCAAAGTATAACTCCATTGGAACTAGAACTTGTGCCTCCCAAACATTATTGCCGGATTGTACACATATATTATGACCTGCAAAGAAAGTATCCTGGTGGAAGTTTTCATTATTTCATTTCTGGGCCAATTTTAAAGAATTTTGAGGGTTATATCAGGAACTACAGCGTTTAACATATAATGGGTCTGTTGCAAACTTTTGCTACAACGATTAAGAGTGTATAATCTAATATAAAATCGCCTGAAAAGTCCAATGGTGCAGGCATCAGAAAGTCATCAAATGCATAATGAAACTCACAAGAGACGTTTAATGAAATCCAAGATGACGGTAAAATATCGAGCAACCTGGATGCATGCGCCAGTGCACCACGAACATCCAAGGATAGCCAACTTCACAATATCGATCACACCCAATCACAATAACGTAAATAAACACATAACCTCTGAAGCTGTGAGGTTGTCAACGTTGGCAATCCTTGGATGTTAAAGAAGATGCACTGATGCATGCATACGGATTGGATTTCTCGATATTTTAAGAAAAATCGGCAAAGATGCCCCCTGGTGGTCGAAAAGTTGAACTAACACATTCCGTTTGATTTGCATTGGATGCTACGGTGGCGCACCGTAATAGTCAGAAGGTTATAACTCAATTTTCCCATTTAATTACATTAGCCTAGTTTGTGCGAGGGATCTCAATCTGGGTTGAGTCAACTCGAGTTGAGTTCCAACCCAGGTCCAAGTCGGGTTAGCGCATAAACACCCGTATATTTGAACTCGAGTTCAAAGGATTTCTTTCTTCTTCTTCTCTGTGTTTGTTTACATTTTTGACGAAAATGGCGGCGATGCTTGGTGCGGTACGGACAAGTGCAACCGCATAAGACGCGTGTTTAACCTCGCTCGAGTTGGTGACGTAGATGCCGCGTGAACCCAGGCTCTGAAATTCGAGGTGCTTATGCGTATTTCAACTCACCGACTCGACTAGGGTTCGATTCGTTTAGAGTCCCTTGATGGAAATATTGTATAGGGAGTACCGACACGAGCTCAACGAGTTGTGATTGGTCGTTGGTTTTAGGCTCTCACGGAGTCGAGCAGGAGTCGACGACATCGAAGGCTCCACACGAAGGAGTCGATTCGTTGAGGAACACACGGGAACGGACCGGAATGCCGGCAAATCCGCCAGTCCACCACTGGTCCACTGTCGAACTTAACCTTCGAATTCGTTCAGGCGATCGACTAAATCGACTCCTGTCAAAATGCATAAAGCGTCGTGTCGGTACTCCCTATACAATATTTCCATCAAGGGACTCTAGATTCGTTCAGAGGAAACCGAAGTGTTTTGCGAGCATCTGACTCAAACCAGGTTCGGCTGAACCCATAGGTTCTACAACCCGGGTTGAGAGCTCTCGCATAAACTAGGCTCTTGAAAAATGACATTCACCACCTCTTCCCTAGCTGTAGAGTTTGCTACTGTGTAGATGAGTAACATACTGTGATGCAGGTGTCATGGGGATTCTCGTCTCATTTGTCACTATTTCTGGCATTCAGAGGAAAGCCTAAAAATAAGATAGGAATCTCACATGATACCTTCGTTGCTCAAGTCATTAAGCTTTAAACTTTACATTCACCCGGAGAGTCTCTGTGAGTAATTTTCGTAATTTTTGCAGGATTTTACTCAAGAATTAACATTCAACTGTTTGTAGTAATAGTTAAAAAGAGCCCCATTTTTTATATTTTGGTCTTCAAGTTATAAAGCTTACACTGAAAAAAATAATTGCTAGATCTAAACCCGCTCAGAGTTAATTCAACTAATTCAATTAGTTAAAAGTATGGACACCACATTTAAATGTTGTTTCTACTATTTTAACTTTGCTTAAATTTACTAATTGTGAATAGTTCAACTGACCTTTTCATTTCTTGAATCTGCAAAATAATTACTTGAACTTACTAATTCACAAAAATTATCTTCCAATTATTTTTTACTAATTCATTAGTTCAAGCAACACATGAAGCATTTGAAATGACTAATTGTAAAATGTAGTATTTACTATTTGTAATTAGTTGAAAACACCAATGTCTCGGAGTTGATTTTACTCATTGGTTTACATAAAAGAACCTCTTGAAATGCTTGATTTTACTAATTCACTAAAATTCTGTAATAAATAGCGCACTCTGGTTGAGAAATTGTGTACTAATCTCACTTGTTGTTATTGTTGCTGTGGAACAGTTATTAGACATGTAATTACACAATTCATCGATATACAGAGGATACACATTGAATTTACATACACAGACATATAGACATATTTAACGGGAGTTACAAATTTTACCTGAAGGTGGTGAGGTTTGAACCCGGGCCGCATCGGTGACAGACAAGTGTCCTATCCATTGAGCTAGAATTGATCGCGAAAAGTAACGACGAATATTTCCTATTTATTATAATTTTCTGAAATCCAACTACTCAAATGCTAGAAGTTACTAATTGGAAAAGTTGTGTTGATCATTTTCATATACTCCATTCAACTCATGCAATTGTTGATTTTACTAATTCTTCGCAGTTCATCTTACTTATTCTGATGGCTGGTTTTCACAATTTCAATGCTAGAAGTTACTAATTGGAAAAGTTTGTGTTGATCATTTTCATACTCCATTCAACTCATGCAATTGTTTGATTTTACTAATTCTTCGCAGTTCATCTTACTTATTCTGATGGCTGGTTTCACAATTTCAATGCTAGAAGTTACTAATTGGAAAAGTTGTGTTGATCATTTTCATACTCCATTCAACTCATGCAATTGTTTGATTTACTAATTCTTCGCAGTTCATCTTACTTATTCTGATGGCTGGTTTCACACATTTCAATGCTAGAAGTTACTAATTGGAAAAGTGTGTTTATCATTTTCATACTCCATTCAACTCATGCAATTGTTTGATTTTACTAATTCTTCGAAGTTCATCTTACTATTTCCAGGGGCGCAATTTCAGACTTACCAAGGGGGGGGGGGGCAAGGCCTCCAAAATTTTGGATGACTTTTTTTTTTTTTTTTTTTTTTTTCCGGTGTATCTTCAAAAAATCTCTCTATATCTCTCTGATTTGCTTGGGGGGGGTGGGGGGGGGGGGGGGGGGGGGCAGGCCCTCCTAAAATTTGGATGACCTTTTTTTTTTTTTTTTTTTTTTTTTTTTTTTTTTTTTTTTTTTTTTGCCGTGTATCTTCAAAAAAATCTCTCTATATCTCTCTGATTGCTTGGGGGGCAGGCCCTCCAAAATTTGGATGACCCTTTTTTTTTTTTTTTTTTTTTTTTTGCCGTGCATCTTCAAAAAAATCTCTCTGACTTGATTTTCGGTCACATTGAAAATCCTTGGGGGGGGGGGGGGGGGGGGGGGGTATAGCCCCCCCCCCCCCCCCCCTGCTCTCCCCCAATTGGCGCCACTGACTATTTCTTATGGGTTATAGTAAATACTTTTTTGGGGACAACGTAGAAAGTGTAACATAGATGTTTCCCCCCCACCCTTGTCTAACTTTTGAACGAGTTGAGTAAAAAAGTTACGATTTGGACCTCATTTCATTCATCGTTTTAGAATTTGAATTTTTTGGTCAGTCAAACCCCCCCCCCCCCTCCAAGAGGCCCTCCTGGGGGCTTTCTCAAAAATTTCAAATAACAACCTCTATTTTGTGATATCTCGTTTAAGCATAACATTCTAAGACTGTAGCGCAAATCGAAGGTGAATATCGTTTTCATTTTCGAAATGTCAAAAGTCTAAGTTCCATTTCGACCCATCAAATCAAATAATCAGATCGTCCATTGAAAAGTTGAGAATTTAATTTAAAAAGTATGTGTTAAATTACTCTACTAAAAGCAAGTACTTTTCAGAAAACATATCATTTTGTCAAAAGTTTAGTTAAATTTGGCTTTAGAGCCCCCAAAATTAATCAAAAAATTGCCCCTCAAGGGGTCTTTCTCAAAATTCCGAAGCGCGACTCTTATCGAGTTATATATTGCTCCAAAGAGCACACTAAACTAACAATTTGCGCAAACTGCAGGTAAATATCGTTTTTTGTTTTCAATACATCGAAATTTGAAAACGGGTGAAAATCCAACTTTGCTATTCGCTATATCAAAAACTAAGAATTATACTAACCTGTGGTTTGCGCTAAAATTCTCAGTTTAGTGTGCCCTTGTAAGCAATGTGTCACTCAATAGGGGTTGTGCCTCGGAGTTTTGAGATAGACCCCTCGAGGGGCAACTTGTTTTTATAACTTTTGGGGGGCTCTAAAACCAAATTTGTCTAAATTATGTAAAAATGGTAAATTTTCTAAAAATTACTTGCTTTGTAGATAGCCCCCTAGCTTTTTAAATTTTGACTTCCAAATGGGAGATCTAATTATTTGAAAATGGGTCGAAATCGAACTTTGACTTTCGATTTTTCTGGAATGAAAAACGATATTCACCTCGATTTCCTCAAACAGTCTTAGAATGTTATGGCTTTTTGAACGAGATATCACAAGATAGGGGTTGCTATTTGAAATTTTTGAGATAGCCTTCCTGGGGGGCCCGTAGGGGGAGGGGGTAACTCCCCCCCTAAAGTTAATCTAAAACATGAAGAATGGTCTTAACCGCAACTCTGGGATGCGGAAGGGTAAATTTAACTCAATATTAGTAGACTCAAATATTTGAATTGCGGAGGTAAATAAATGAATTGCTGGATTCAAACATTACAGTTTAGTAGCTGGTGGTGTGCAAAATGGAGAACTCGACATTTTACGGCGCTTCATGTGAAAGGCTAAATTTAACTCAATATTAGTAGACTCACATGTTTGAATTGTTTAACTTAAATAAATGAAATGCTGGATTCAAACATTCCAATAAGTAACTGGTGTCATGCAAATTGCATAACTCGACCTTTAACGGCACTTTATGTGAAATACTAAATTTAACTCAATATTTGTAGTCTCACATATTTGAATTGTTTAGCTTAAATAAATGAAATGCTGGATTCAAACATTTCAATTAGTAACTTGTGTCATGCAAATTGCATACATCGACCTTTAACGGCGCTTTGTGTGAAAGGCTAAATTTAACTCAATATTAGTAGACTCACATGTTTGAATTGTTTAACTTAAATAAATGAAATGCTGGATTCAATCATTTCAATTAGTAACTGGTGTCATGCAAATTGCATATCTCGACCTTTAACGGCGCTTTATGTGAAAGGCTAAATTTAACTCGATATTAGTAGACTCACATGTTTGAATTGTTTAACTTAAATAAATGAAATGCTGGATTCAAACATTTCAATTAGTAACTGGTGTCATGCAAATTGCATAACTCGACATTTTACGGCGCTTTTTACTAAATAGTAAATCAAACTATTTCGAATTCTTAATGCAACTAATTATTTTCTTGAAACAACATTACAATTAGTAAAAATAAGAAGATAGACGGTTAGTTGATATAACTCATTTTTGGATACTTAAAAGAACCCAATAATATTGGTTAATTTAACACGCTCCTGCTTTGAAATTACTAATTCCAACTTACTAATTGCAATTAGTTGATTTTAGCAGTGGTTTTTTTTTCAGTGTAGAGGATGCCGAGCAAAAGTTTTTACAGCATCAACTCAATCGTATGATAAGTTGGAGAAATTCGTATTTGAAGAGCATGCAAAACAGGCCACATTCAGAGTCCAATTGCTCAGTAAACGTCTAAAAAGGAAGTTAAAACTGTTAGTTTATCTGCTTTGGCTGTGCATGAATGAGAAAGTTGTAAATAATTCAATGTTGCGAGATATCCCTTTAAGTTACAAATTTCTACATTAGTTCAGATTTGGGAAAAATCGGATAATTATTCGAAAAACGTAAAGAATTCAATGTTGCGAGACTTACCTTTAAGTTACAAATTTCTACATTAGTTCGGTTTTGGGAAAAATCGGATAATTATTCGAAAAACGTAAACAATTCAATGTTGCGAGATTTCCCTTTAAGTTAAAAATTTCTACATTAGTCCAGATTTGGGAAAAATCGGACAATTATTCGCAAAACGGCAAAATTTCAATCACAAGAGCCGGTTCCAGATGTGGTGACGATTTTTATTTTCGATTCATAATCAATCAATGTCTCTCTTTTTCAATAAAACCAAACTCTACAAGATTTTGTAAATAGGGCTCGTGCGAATTTTTGCTATAGGGGATTGAAGAGTTGATTCTTGCATAAACCCCTGTAAAAATGCCGATGAGTACACTAAAAAATCACGAAATTCACTCTCAGAATCGGGCTTAATGCGAAGAGACGCAGGTATCATGGGAGATTCCTATCTAAATTGAGAAATATCTCTGTGTTTCCGTAGAGAAATTGACATAATAGACAGGCATTTCCCATGATACCTGCGTCGAACCTCCATTACCATCTTGCCGTTATAGCAGTTATGTGAGTTTATTACTGATTTTTCGACTTGCTTAGTTTGATTTTCGCGATTTTCGTTGGTCTTTTACATAAGATTCATTGGACTATTTATTTGCTTTTAGCAGAAGTTTGCAAGAGCCCCATTCGCTAAAGCCAATTGGCATCGACCGAGCTGCGAAAGACGGATCCAGCAATCTGACAACAGTGGATTCTTCCCATTTGAAAGTATGCGAAACAATCGATTAGGCAAAAGGGTCGCATGGGCCCTCAAGAATCGATTGTTCCTCATACGTTCAAATGGGATGAATTTGCGTGGTTGATTTGCTGCATCTGCCCATGAGAGCTACCAGATTTTTTTTTTTAACACCGAATATCCGCCGCTGATTCAAATGATCGAGGAACAAGCGGGAAACCCGTAAAACTGGCAACGCCGCTTGTAGAGCGCACGGTCGATCAGTCCCATAAATTATCATCAAGGAGGTCTGACGAAGATTTCAGCGGGGGATTAAAGATTCTTCCGCCCCCCCTCCACCGTTACCACAATTTCCCCTTGTCTTCGTGCATTCCGATTCGAAATACCGGACTCGATTTGAGACAATACTACCATGGTCTGAATAATTAATACAAATTAGTTTCTGGTTTCCGCCCCGCTCGCTTCCGGTCGATTTAGGAGCTAGGCTCTTGCTGAGTCGCGACAGGATCATCAATGATCGGTTTTTGCATCGATGAATCTAGTGTCCCAACGATTTGGGGCGTTTATTTTTAATTTTTGGTTTTTGGTTTTTTGTTTTTGTTTTTGCTTTGCTTTGTTTTTTGTTTTTTTTTTTTGAACACCGCTCAGGCCAAACTAGTTTGGCCAAAAATCGGATTAGTCCGGTAACATTAATATGTATATTGGGGCTCTTGCAAACTTTTGCCGTGAGAAAATTAAAAGTCCAATGTGATGTAAAAACCGGCGAAAATCACGAAAATCACACTGAGAAAGTCTAAAATTTAGTAGTAAAGTCACATAACTGCTATAACGGTAAGTTTGTAATGGCAGCCTAGCTCAACTCAGGTATCAAAGAAGATTCCTGTCTATTATGTCACTTTCTCTACAGAAACACAGAGATATGTCTCAATATAGATAGGAATCTCCCATGATACTTGCGTCTCTCCGCCATTAAGTCCGATGTTGAAAGTGAAATTTGTGATTTTTTAGTGTACTCATCGTCATTTTTACAGGTTAGTATGCAAGAACCAACTCTTCAATTCCCTATAGTAAAAGTTTGCAAGAGCCCCATTTGTGGCTCCAAATTCTTAATATTTGAAAAATAATGTTTCCTCGAGCGCCTGTAATCGATTGTGTATGCAAAATCAGCACCAAGTCGTAGAAATATTTGCCTACCCATTTAATTGGAAGGAGTGAACATCGATTTGTCTTCAAAACCCGGTTGTATATGGACAAACTGCACGATGTTCAACTATATACATGGAAACAGTAATTATGGTATTGCGAAACGGTAATACCGGTAAAGTTTGCTGTATTTGAAGAAAAAGGTACTGTATTACAGTATTTGAAGAAAGGGCATGGGTTAGCCAAGCCGTTTGTCTCGATAGCCAACTTCCAGTGATCAAAGAAGAAGAGCTTTTTAACTTTGTTTGGCAAGTTGCTCATTTCCAATTCCTTAAAATGAAAATTCATTTTAAAAAGTGCCAATCGGGTGCGACGCCTCCAAATAAGGTGTTCTTACATTAATTTTCATTTATCTTATCCAGAGCGTTCATAAAAAAAAAAAAAACAAAAAAAAAAAAAAAAAAAAAACAAGTTGGAACTTGCAACACTGGAACAGTGTTAGCAAAGAGAGCATGAGTGTCGGCCGTAAATCATTGTAAGTGTGGAGTTCCATATTGATACTACAAAACTGCGACAAAGTCAATCGCAACGCTGCATTTGTGTTTGTATAACAGTGATCGCTGTAAAAATAACTTGATAGGTCAAAGTGGGAATGAAAATTTACTTATAGCGTGTTGAAACAGTTGTTCACGAGGCGAGGTGAATACTGTGGTTTTGAAAATCGATTTTGATAGTGATAGTTCCTTTAAAATCGGATGACGCAATACCAATCCTAGCAAGCCGCAAAGTCTAGTTTAGTTATTTGGGACTTTTTTAGATTTCTCTCGCCTGAACCAAAGTCATCAGGAAGGAAATTCTTAATACCAATCCTAGCAAGCCGGAAAGTCTAGTCTAGTTATTTGGGACTTCTATAGAATTTTCCTCGCTTGAACCAAAGTCATCACGATGGAAATTCTTCGTCTTTATGGTTTCAGCTCTTTTTGTCTCAGATTAAAAAATGAATGTTAATATTGATCAAATGTCATCCGACACTCATCAAGGCCCTTAAGGAACGTAATATGAATTTGAAAAAAGCTCATTCGATTTTTAAGGGAGCTTAAACGGTCCATGAGAGACGAAATTCGCGGATACAGAGTATCCACAGCTTATTTCAATGTTCGATCTGACAAGACCGTGCGCCTTTGAAAAATCGATATCTCGATAGTGAATCAATGTATTGCAATTCGGTTTGCACCGGTCGAAAGCGCTTGCTTGTGACTGACAACCTCGAAAATTTCAGATCCATCCGAGTTTATTTAATGACCTTACAGGACCTCTCGCGGCCGCAGTTAGACATTTCTTGTCAGAGTTACGCTGAAATGGGGAGTAGTTTGATATTTTTAATAAGTCCCCCTAAGATGATATTTTTTGGCTCGAAACTGCATTGAGCCCTCTCGGGACATCATTGGGACCCGAAAAAAAAGCGGAACCGATATAATACGGCACACGACTGGTTCGTGAGAGACGAAATTCGCCTTTTTCCAGCCTCCAGCGCCCCTCTAAGGTCGATCTGACAAGACCGCACGCCTTTGAAAAATCGATATCTCGAGAACGAATCGATGGATTGCGCACTGCGGTTTGGATTGGGCGGTAGCTTCAGCTTTTAGATAATTCTTGAAAAAAATTCAGATCCATCCAAGTTTTTAAACGGATCTTATGGGACCTCCCGCGGCCGCAGTTAGACATTGTACGTGAGACTTACGCTGGAGTTGAGGCCACGCCCCCCCCCCCCCCCCCGATATAGACTTTATCGGTCCGACATTTGTCAGGGCCCTTAATGAACTTCATGTGAACTCAAAAAACTCACATATGACTTCTCACGGCGCATGCTAGGTCCATGAGAGTCGAAATTCGCGGATTTTAGAGAATCTTTGATTTCTGACCCTATACCGCGCGCCTTTGAAAAATCGATATCTCGAGAGTAAATCGATGTATCGCAATTCGGTTTGGACCGATCAAAAGAGTAAGCTTACCGGTACTCGCCGTTAAAATTTTGGATCCATCTGATTTCATTTTGAGACCTTACTTGAGTTACTTGGACCCCAGTTGGAATTATTTTTTCGGAGTTACGCTGGCAAGGGGGTCGCTCCCTCTCTTGGAAAACTGTGGAGGGGGCCTTTGCTGGGGCATACATTCTATTTTTCACTTTTTTTTTTTTTTTTTTTTTTTTTTTTTTAATTTTATATTTGTGTCTAATCTAAGTTGGGGGAGGAGGAGGAGAGTACCTGCAAGTCAACCGGCAATTTACTTTTGATAGTGGCTGCGGGTCGAGGGTGCGGATTGCGGACTTTTAACTTGTTGTGGGGTTTACAGGGTGGCCGTGTCTAAACTTATGAGAAAAGAAGGCAACCACAGACCGGAAGAACGTTCAATTTCTGGTTCAGAGACCATGGACAAAGACATGGGCACCCGCAAAACAATTGCCCGGAGGGGCAACTTTTTGAATGTCAATGGAAGGTCTAGGGGACACCACCTAGAGACGGGCAAGTCTGAAGAACCCCCCCCCCACTTCCGCCCAAAATAGAAAATAAATCAATTATCCTTCCAAATGGTAGAAATTGTAAGTGATTGTAGCATGTAGTTGTATCAAAAGTAATTCTATTTTTGACGTGTTTGATATTATGAATAAAGTGACAGCATCAGATGATAGAAATAGTAAAAAGCTGAGTACAACTATTCCTTCTTTATTTTCATTGTCCTGATGAATTCTAAGAGTTAACCTATTTAAATTAACAAAACCAAAACTCTTGCCTATACATTCTCTAATCATGTAATTATCGACCAGAGGATTCTGAATTTTCAAGGAAGTTCGCAAAATTCTCGTTGCCAACGGTAGTTGCCAATGTAGACACGTTCATACTAGTAGATTTTAAAACTTCTTTCGGCGAGGGAGATGACGGGTGGGAAGGATGATGTCGTCTGAATCAGGAGGGGGTGGGGTAAAAATCAGGGGGAGGTCTAGATCTGGGGGGGAGAGGAATCCTGAAACTGGGGGGCGAGCTGTATAGTGGCAAGGGGTGGTTGGGCACCACTGCTTAGGGGGGGGGGGGCTACTTCCCGCCCTGCCCCCCCCTAAATTACGCCCCTAATTAAAATTGTAAAGTAAACTAAGAATAAAGTTTGTTAACTCTTACTCCTTTCGTTATTATTTGATCTTCGAATGTTCCGATTCTTTTTTATTGTAAAGTTTTGATTTTTCTGAATTAGGGGGGGCGCCCATTGACAGATAAGGGAGAAAGGTAAGTGTAGGAATTTGCACGGGAATCCGGCGTAGTGTGCCGCAAAAATTACTACCAATGGCGGATCCAGAAAATTCTTTTAGGGGGGGGGGGGGCTTCACGCCTATGAATTTTCAAATTTGCAGGGAGGAATTTATGGGATTTTTTCTGTTGAAAAAAGGCAAAGGCTACCGTGAGTTGGGGGGGGGGGGGGCGTGCCTTTCCCGAATCCGCCGCTGATTACCATGTAACACTGGGCCACGATGACCGATGTCGCATAAAACCAGGTAGAAGACCCGTGGCGGGCGTGGCATCCGTGATGGCTGTGAAATTGGGATGAAGTAGATGGACACACATCATTCATGCAATCTGCACAACGCGGCAAGCAACTGTTGTAGGCGTAGGTGCAGTAGTTCGTGGGGAGGGCAAAGGGGACGGGAGGTCGTCGCAAAACCATGGACGAAGATATAACTAAGGACTGCCGACTGTTGTTAGTCCTGTTTTGCTCTCGACCCCAGCGCTCCAAGCAGCGGTCAGCTGAACTACTCTTTCAAGTGAGCGATCCTGGCGATGTGTCCATGCTCACATGCTGTGCTACTGCTAAAACCGTTGTTGGAGTTGGTCTGTTATGGCATGGCTGTCAACTGTTGTCGGCGACCCAAGAGGATCAGATAACTCAGTATCTCAATGGAAGATCGAAAGCAAGGGAAATCCAGAATCAACTTTGGACAAGGTAACAGAAATCATCAGCAAATTAAAAGAGTCGCCTGATCTCTACTAATAAAACAAATGTCTATGTACTCTTTCTTGTTTGATTCCGTTTTGAGGTTAACTGTGGTGTATAGTATTTCAGTCCTTGATTAATCATTTTCGACAATTCAGGAATCTTTCAAGAAATACTCCAGACGTTTGCTTTTTAGCGGATTTTGCTTCCTTTTAATTCGCTGATCATTTGTTCCCTTCGTTCAATCGTGATTCAAATTACCTACACGGTATACATTTGCGGGAAGGCATGGGAGAAAGGGAGCCGGAGCGGCCACCGCTGCAGCGGTTCGCTTTTAGTTGACCCTTACTGCTGCTTGGAGCGCTGCGGTCGCGCTCGAAAACACGCTAACAGGTTTTAACACGGGCGGAGATAGGAAGTCGGCAGTTCTTAGTTATATCTTCGTCCATGGCTCGGAATGGTCTTAAAATTTTCCTTAGGATTTGATCTAGAACGCAACGTTCTTACATTTTCGAAAAGTTAACTCTAGCTCTCGCAATTAACGATTAAAGGCGGAAAAAGCATGGTTTCAGGACCGCGGAACAGTGGCGTTATCTAGCGGATGAGAATCTTACTACAGGTCGCTGAGGATTCACCTTAAAACGCAACGCCGATCGCGTTCCCCAAACGAACTCTTTTAGCGGACCGAAACATCAACAATAACAGGATTGGAAATTTGAAATCATCTAAATGCATTTTAAATCGCAGAATACACGAAACATGGACACAATCCTCTGATATAAAACCCCAATATCTCATACAGAAAATTTCGTTGAAGTCTGATCCAAATTAGTAACGTAATTACATTCCCAAAAATGCTTAACCTCAATCTTGGCCAAAAACTCCCGCCACAAAGAAAAAGCGACAAATTGGGAGGACACCGGATTGGCGGAATCACATGGGTCAATCGGTCCTCGAGGACCCGTTCTCGATACTGAAACCAAGCGATCCCCCGAGCGGACCCCCGAACCATGCCGTTCCTATAAGAAAAGCATTATTGACCTTGTAGAAACGATTTCAATAGAGCATGACACTCATGCTCTAAAAAAAAAACATTAGTCTAATTGTTAAATAGTTCGAAACGGTCTTTCTTTCTTTCATCCTCTGAAACTTTGATCTGATACTACTCTTTTAAGTTTCGTTCCTACCCCCTCCTCTTCCCCGGAGAAAGCATTTTTCAGCACGAATACAGTCTTACAATAACAACATTGAGTTATGCAAAATTGTAATATGATTTTTTTACATCGAGGATATTTACAAAAAAAAGAGCTTAACAATGATAAAGTTTGTTCAGTCAGAGAAATCAACATTATAGAGGGTAACCTAAAAGTCCCGGAACCCCACATAAACTCCGAACGACTGAAAATTTATTTTTTGGATTTTTCCCCTAGTTTATGTAGTTGTAAATATATATAAGTAGGCGTAAAAAGTGTAAACTGAAGGCGAGTTGTTTGAAATGAAAATTATTTCCCGAGTAGATTTTGAAAGTTTTTAATGTTCGGATACAATTATACTCGGTCGCGGTATCGTGAGTAGCGACGGTGTTTGCAAATCTGACTATGCGAACAACAAGAGAGCCGAGCTGTGCTCTGTATGAGTTTGTGTGGAGTCGTACTCTTGTGCGCGTAGCATGGTGTGAAAAGGATGCGCCTGTCTTCTCCTGCGTCCTTCAATGTCTTTATGCTCCATAAGCTTCCCATGTTCTCATCCTCATCGATGCTAACACGGGCTTTCCTGCCCAAGACTCGGACTGTGCTGGCGCTGCGGCTGCTCATGGGCCGGAGCCAGCAATGGGGCTATTGCACACTTTTGCTATAAGCGATTTAATAGTCGATTATGGCGTAAAAACCTCAAAAAATAACGATGGCAGCACTAAAAACTTCCAAAATCCACTCCTAAACTTAATAAACGCAGTTATTTGCGCGAGCGTAATGGTGGCCGAAGGCACTAACAATGGGAGATTCCTATCTTAACTTCGTCACTCTTTCTATGCTGACAAGGATGATTCACAGAGTAATTAGTCATCAGAGTGATGATCCACATCCGATGAATGAATGGTGCCGCAACACCAAGTGACACCGGTGTCAAATGAAAGTAGTCTCTTATTGGTCACTTCTTGATGGAGTTTCAGAATTGTTAGATGGGAATATCCCATTGTTAGTGCCTTCGGCCACCATTACGCTCGCGCAAATAACTGGGTTTATTGAGTTTAGGAATGGATTTTGGAAGTTTTTAGTGCCGCCATCGTTATTTTTTGAGGTTTTTACGCCATAATCGATTATTAAATTGCTTAAAGCAAAAGTGTGCAATAGCCCCATTAGGCAATTGTGGATTCTTCTCATTTGAATGTATTGTATGAGAAACAATCGATTAGAAATTGGGCCATGGTCCTCTCAAGAATCGATTGTTTTTCATACATTCAAATGGGAAGAATCCGAAGTTACCAAATTGCTGGCTCCGCCCATGCGGCTGCTTGGGCTCCTATTACTTCGCCGCAAATTCATCCAGTTTCTTTGCCCCCCCCCCTTAATTAGACATTAATCTGATTACTGTGTAATACATTTCGTTGCATCCTTTTAGTTTAGAACTAAAGTTTTCTCCATAATTGCTTACTGGTTTTTGTACAAAACTGGATTTAGTTTTGCTCAAAAATTCGACGATTTTTAAAGTGGTAACAACTTTAACACACGCACTGCGCAAAATCAACGACAAACTTTTAAACATGTTTCATAACATGTTTAAAACATTTCTAACATTTAATAAGGCGCCTATCAAGCTGACGCGGTTTTCTGGACTTCGTTAGGTTCTAATCTCTTCCACTCTGAATGTGTTTAACTTTCAATGGTTCAAACAGGGGCAAATAGAATGTGTATGTCAGGGGTACAACGATATAGTAGGTATAGGGTAACTTGGGTGGATATAACTACAAGGTAATGAAGTCGTCGCATCCAGTTTGACCTGGCAACAAAGGAAAAGCTGCAAATAAAAGTGTCCTCGATCGGTGTTTCTGTTTTCAGGATTTTCCTTCAATTTTTATATTCAACCCATTGCAAAATGTTCAAATTTATAATTTAGTTATTCATTAATCATTTATTTATTCTTATTATTTTTTATTTGTTATAATTAATCATGCTTTTTTTTATTATTTTTTTTATTTTGTTTGTTTTTTTATTTATTTTATTTTATTTTATTTATTTATTTATTTTTTATTGCAAAATTCGACAACACTGTCCTCCATTCCCAGTGAGAATCGTCGAGAGCTCAGAAAGCGTGAAACGAAATGATTTTTGCTGGAAATGACCCGTTGGGATGACGACCTTAGGACTCGAGGACCGAAGAACGAGAGTTGCCATTTTCTAAATAATTATCCAATTTTTCCCAGTTTACTTAAAGTAAAAGTTGGTAATTTACAAGAAAATCTGACAACATTGCGGAGTATCAAAGTTGAGTTTGAAAACACCGCAAGCGTCACCGCGCCACCGCGCATCCATGCCAGTGCCGAGAAATTTCTCGAGGGAATTTTCCTCGTGAAATATCTAGTTTTCGACAAAGTCGATCCGCCCCCTCTCAATTTTTTTTTTTT
Source organism: Trialeurodes vaporariorum (assembly GCA_011764245.1). Lineage (NCBI taxonomy): Eukaryota > Metazoa > Arthropoda > Insecta > Hemiptera > Aleyrodidae > Trialeurodes > Trialeurodes vaporariorum. The sequence goes on along the minus strand of VMOF01000013.1, from coordinate 34,462,844 downwards.
TTTTTTTTGTCACATAAAGAAAATAGAGGAATCGTTGTAAGATCGTAAGTTTGGCCAAGTTCTAGAATCCAAATCGTTGCAGCGCGGTACAAAAAACAAAAATACGGTATTTAAGATTACACATGTTTATCAGTGGCGAAGCGTTCAATTTGACAACATTGTAGTTCGTCGATTTAAACCCATGCAAAATATCAAACTGTTGGATGTTCGGTGAACACCTTCGCATTCGACCTTTTACATGGGTTTAAATGGACACTTTACAGCATTGCCAAATTGCGAACGCTACGCCACTGATGTTTATCGATAAACTGCATTACAACGTTCTGTTATCTTTCCAGTATTCGCCTCTCTTCGGTGCGTATTGCATTCACCAACCCCACTTCTCCCAATTAAAATACATTGAAAAAGTGTCATTATTGATTTAATTTAGATGATGAGAGCATCAACAACCCTTCTTTTTCATTTAAAATACCTCAAAGAAATATCGTTTTGCATTACTTGAGATGATGGGTGTAATAAAGACACATCTCTCATTTAAAATACGTTAGAGAAGTATTGTTGTTGCACTAATTGAGGCGATGATTTTACTGTATCATATTTCTTCCATTTAAAATGCACTCAAAAAGTGTTGATGTTGAATTAATTCAGGCGATGAGTGTTTCGACAACCCTCTCTCCCTCATAAAATACTTAGGAGAATTGTCGTTGTTGCATTAGTTGAGACGATATATGGATTCAATAACGACACACGTCCCGTATAAAATATGAAGATACGTCGTTGCTGTATTGATTAAGCCGTTTGATGCAATAACAACACCTCTCCCAAACATATAAAATGCATTACGGAAGTGACGTTTTTGTACCCATTATGTAAATTGTTCCCCTTCGAAAGCGAGTACTCTTAGATCCAGTAGCGCACCGAGAGTTTCTTCATCTCTCTCTCTTTTCTCCATTAAGACACGTATGTTAGACAAGGATGGACAACGGGATAAAACCCCCTCCTTCTGTCCTTTTCCTACTCATGCATTCAAAAGGGAAATGAGAGAGATGGAAGAGATCCTGGTTGCGCCAGTGCTTAGATCTATCTATTTCGAAGAGGTAAGGTACGATTTATAAGTTAGTATAATATCCCGTCAACACAGTGAGAGAGAGAGAGAGGAAGTGAGGGGGGAGGGATAGAATGAGAAAGATAAAGAGCAATTTTAATCAACACTAACAAAAGTAAATAACAATGGAAAAGAAAACATACGAGAATAGATAAAATAATATCGTATCGTAAATAGATAATAACAAAGTTTGATAGTGTCCACGTGGCGAAATAAAGACTATGAAGTCTTTCTCTTCCATTCCTTCCCTTGACTTCTCATAAAAACAAAAACTAATGAACTACGATCGTTTCGACCTACTTAAGAATCCTGAACTGTAAAATCTAAGTTGCGAAATATATGAAGCAATACTAATTTATATCCTCTCGATCAAAACACGAAGGATCTTCAAAAATCCCGGGTCAAACTATAGCGTTAATGTTAATACAAGACAACGAATGCTGCTCTTGAAAGTCCCATGCGGCTAAGCAGTGGATTCTTTTTAAATCCGTGGGTAGTTTGTTCTACGACCGACTTGTCAAGACCACGATGAATAAAGAGTTTGAAACTGATGTTTGGTGAAGAGGGATGTTTCAGTTGGTCTGGAGTCTTGCTGAACCGAGAAAAGTAAACTTTTCAGCCAAGTATAATGTGGTTCATTTTATGCAAGCACTCGGTGGATAAAGCAAGCTGCAAGGCATCAACGCTTTGAACTAACAGCCAACAGAGGCGTTCGAGATAGGGCATGATATGGTCAAAACACAGAATATTATGTGAACAGAGCGGACACAATAATTTTGTAATCATTGCATATATAGAGAGGGGGAAGGCATTAGAATTGCGCGATAAAAATTTAATTTACGTTTAGCAGCGACCCTCCTTGGTGGATCCAAGAAATTGTCCTTCTCTCGCTCTGGCCATTTGAATGCATGTAATAGAAAAGGATACAAGAGGGGTCTAATATCATGTGACTGCCCCTAATCTATCCTTTTCTAACACACAAATTCAAAAGGCAAGGGAGAGAGAAGGATAGAATTCTGGATCCGCTAATGGCGATCCTTCATGCTGGATGATGCTGAGGGAACGAACTGTATCGGAGTTCAAAAAGTAGGTATGAGGGTCGAGGAGAAGAGACGAGAGGGGTCTTGAAGGGGGCAGCCGGGGAAGAGAAACCCGAAGACAAATGCGAGAGCGGGGAGTTTGAAAAAGTTGATTGATGGAACTCGTTAGATGAGCGTTGAGCGACGGCGGACGGACGGGACTTTCACCGATGGCTCTCCCTTACCATTCCGTCTCCCCTCCCTCACTCTCACTCACTCTCTCTCTC
>VMOF01000013.1:34441551-34459933 GCA_011764245.1 Trialeurodes vaporariorum | reverse complement strand
AGTTTAATGTATGACTATATTGCACTAAAAAACTCTGATTTGTAATCTGTTTTTCTTAATCAGTGGAAACGCCGTCAATTTATTAAAATACCGCAAGTTAATATAAAATCATCGACGCGACTTCACCGGTTGGGAAAAGATTACAAATGCGAGTATTTTTGTGCCTCACCAGTCACTCACTGAACTGAATTGGGTGATATTTTCTCAACCGGTGGAATCATCGGTGAATTGATAAATGTCATTGACTCTATATGCAAAACGGCGGCTCTGGATTCGAGTAATTGGAGACTGCCGTTTTCATCCAACAATAAGTGTATCAACTTTGAATCTATTTGCAAGATACGAGTAATGAGAGTCGACCATTTTCATTCAATAATAAGTGTATCAATTTCGCTTCCATTGCCTACTTACCTTTCCATAAATAATACATCCATTTGTTCTTATCAATCTGAACAATAGGTCTATTGCTAATTTTTCCTACAGCGCTTTGGAGGGTCAATTTCAATGTAAAATCACGTGAAAATAACGTTGAGAGCATCAGACGTTCCAAAATCCAATCAAAAACTGAGTAAATGCGTTAGATAAAATTACAAGATGGCGGTCGAATGAGTGGGTGACAGTGGGAGAGTCTCATCTGAAAATTATCATGAGATGGCAAAAAACAGAGGAAAATGGGGGGGCCTTTTTTTTTGAGTTGACTCGATCATACATATGTATTTCCATGTATTCCAGTGTCTAACAACCATTCCTGAGTAGCGAAAGTTGAAAAAACGAGTGAAGAACTACAAAATAATCGATTCAAACGAGCGCAAATTTCTTTTAATTTATTCTAGTGGCATTCTATTTATTCAATACCGATGCAGTCGGCATATTGGACCAAAATTATCGTTATTATCATCACTCACATCGGAAAAGTTCTCCGGTCGCATGAAGAAATCGGTTGAAATTACTGCACGCCTCAGTTGTTTCAAACGAGAGCTCGGTAGATTTAATCGTTAAACTCGGTATTTTGAACCGATAGGCTCGGTAACATCGGCCTGGCAAATCTAACACTAAGGCTTGGTAAAATTCACCGCTATTAGTAGTGATCAATATGAGCCACTGTTAGTGGTTAATTTCACCGATATTAGGGCGAATTCGCCGGCGGTTTTTTTTCCGTGCAGTTGTAGGTACTTTACAGCTTTTTTTGTACCAAAATTATAATAAATAAATAAATTAGCAGGGAACCAAGGTTCAAACCAGGAAGTTTATTAGTTTGTTTCATTTCAAATTATTTATTACTTTCTTTTAATTGTTTTTCCTTTTTTCCAATTTAATTTAATATTGTTGATTGGGAAGAGGTCTTTGGAAGCATATGTTAGTCTTTCATAAGATTATTTGATTTCCGTAGTAGAATACCAAAAAACGTATACCTATCAATAAGCAAACCGCTGACGTTCACAGTTCACTGACTGAAGTTTTATAGTATATATTAAGTTTGAATCCAGCCACAATCCTCCCTACAGGTATAATTTAATAATTCGATTCAATACAGAAGTATTCCCAGGTCTCAAGAGAGGAGATTACTCCTTGTTTTGCCAGTGAGTTTTGTGGTTTTCCTTTGACGCAATATTTACTTAAAAAACTTTCAAAACTTTTTTATTTTTTTATTTATTTTTTTTTTTTTTTGCGAACTTAGAGATCATTTCCCTAATAAATTGAAGCATCATGGATCATATACAAATTTAAAAAAAAATTACAGCTGACTCAATTCATCTATGGAACTTATTTCATCATGATTTAGCGCAATTTTTTATTATTATTATTATTATTATTATTATTATCAGCGCAACAAACTATAGGTTTCGTGAGGAATTCAAGAGTCTACGATTAATAACCAAAAATATTAATCTCCTGTCACTCTCCTTCATTGGTGGATACAGGGGTAGGTGGAAAAAGGGGAGATCCCCCCCCCCCCTTGTCCGACCCAAAAAGTGGGAAAAGCGGGAAGTGAAAGGGGGAAACAAGAGCAAAAATAAGGAAGAGGGGTCACTATGGGGCGAAAATCCCAAGTTCGGCCCACCCCGTTCGCAAGGGCTGGATGCGCCACTGCTCCGCTTTTGTTTACACATCTTTTGTTAACATAGGAGAGTGGGCTGGAAGATTATGTACGGGATATTCCTTCCTCAAAGCTGGATACGCGGTTTAATGGATGCAATGGGCGCAGTGGCGGCTCGTGCAATTTGACAACCGTGCTTATTTACCATTTAAACCTATGCAAAAACATCGATTACTTGGAGGGTGCAACTACACCTCCTGAGGATCGATTGTTTTATAAAGGTTTAAATGGAGAGAATTCCTTGTTACCACAATGCACGAACCGCCACTAAATCCGGGCGAGCTCCTATCTTGATTTCTATTGACAAGCCGCGTTCGCAATTCATAAATTGCACCTGAAAATGGACCTACTAGAATCCAAAATGATTATCGTCAAATAATGTTATAACATTGAAACAATCTTGACCGATAAAATAAAGTGAGCACTTAACCCTTTACAGACCAGGTTTGATCAAAAGAACGCCACTCTTGAGTTAATATAGGAAGGGTAGTTAACTGTTCGTACTCGGGGGAGTTGGAATTGCCTATACGACGAATTGAAGGCGCTCGAACGAAACCTTATCTTGTCAGCGTCTACATCTAAAGTCGCATTTATTCTGAATCATCATACTGCGGAGCAATTTGAAATAAACAAGAGGAGAAAGACGAGTAAACGTGGGCCTGGCCCATATGAGGTTAAACCAATTTTCAATATTCATTTATTCAGTTAGAGGGAAAAACTTGTCTGCAACAACGACCGTTCAATGTTAAAGCATTTCTCGGTAAAAAACGAACATTTGAGATCATTTTAATTTATTTTTACTATGTAATAATAGAAATAACGTTCGGAAATTCCAAAGATTATCGGTCTAGGTGCACCTACATTTATGAAACGACCTCTTATTTTATCCAATTCGACATGACTCTAAATTAATGTGAATGATATACTCCGAGACAACTTGACAACAGTGAAGCGCAAGACTTTCCACAAGTTGGACCTGGGTGCTTTGTAACCCTCCTCCCCCTCCCTCTCCTCTCCCCTTCTAACCCCCTCCACCTTTCCCTCTCCTCATCGCGCGATTGATTTATATTAATGAACCTGGGAAACAACGACAACCGACAAACGAATCTCTTCCTCTCCAGAGAAAACTTCTTTCGAGCTCACTTGCCCATGCCCTGTTTTGTTATCTACACATCGAAGCAGAGAAGTAAGAGGATAGTGAAAGTGGGTGGAGGGGGGGTATGGAAGTCGTGGGTTAATAAAGCAAAAGCACAGGTTTCAGCAATCAGAGCGTGTATACCAGGTACCGGGAACAAAGATGATCAAGGACCGTTTCCATAAAGTTGATCCTCAAACAGCGTATGCTTGCTGTACTATAACAATACAACACGTCTCGTCCTGTCTCCAGGGGATTCGGTTCAGTCCACTAAGTGGCCTTGGCGGACGACGATAAAATTAGCAATCTACACGGAAAAAAAACTACGGTGAAAATAACCATACGGATACCTGATTTTGGCACCTGCTAGATGTTATGGTAATGTTAACCAGGAGTATACTATGTTTTGACTAGGCACTAGGTGATGTTACCTAATTGCATGTCGAATTTACTCAAAGTATCGGTAAATGTACCATACTTCTGGTCAAGTTTACCATAACTTCTAGCAGGTGCCAAAATCAGGTATCCGTATGGTTATTTTCACTGATCTTTTTTTTTCCTTGTAAGCTGTCCAAAAAGTAAATAAAAACTAGAGAGCCCTGGTTTGGTGCTAGGCCTGTGCGATGTCTCGTTCGGTCCATCGAAGTCACTTCGATGCCGATTTCCAACATCGGAGCGATGTATCGAAACATCGAAAAATCGAAAAATATCGGAAAATATCGAAACATCGATCGGTATCGAATCGTTAATTTACTTAAAAACATCAAAACATCGATATACATCGAAAAATCGATCTGCATGTGAGCATTAGGGTGGGTCGAAAAAGGGCTATTTTCGAAATCGGATGGGGGCTACCTTGGAAAATGATCTAACCCACGAGGGAAGACGGCACCAAAAATCCCAGCTCAAAATTTTGACTCCCTATGTCTCCACACAGAGGTTAAAAATCCGTTTTTTTGGGAAAAATCGGGTTTTTTGACGATTTTCGGCATCTCAAACCTGCACAATGCCGTTTTTCTTCCAAGGCTAGTGATTTTATGTTACTAGAACGTACTAACTATAACTCACTTCAATTTCGACCCGATTGGTCGATGTTTTGAGTCTCCGCAACAATATTTTGTACAGCAACTCCCTGAACTTGCAAAATAACCCAATTTTTTGAAAATTGCAATTTATGAACCAAAAAACGAGCTGATTTTCGTGTCGGCTACTGCTCAATCGAATACAACAGGTGTAGTTTAAACACTGTTTCAATCACTCCCCGGAATTTTGACATTTGAAGTCTCCGCAGTTGCTATGAAGCAATTAAAACGCGCGAAAATTCAAAAAATTTCCGCGATTAATACACCAAAAGCTTAGGTCTCCGTAAAACGGCTGCTCTTGTTCCAATTTGTCATTTTTCTCATTACTCTGACTAACTCTATCCTTCTTTCTATCTCCTACCCCCCCCCCCCCCCCCCCCCCCCTCACCCCCTCCACCACCTTCACTCTCATCTCATCCGCGTCCCGTAGCTTTGTACTCTCATTTTCATCACGGTGGCAGTGTTGGCACACTTTAAGGAACCCGGTTATTTCAAGACATGTAGCAAACTTGCGACAAATTTGCAGAGCTGGTGGTTTCGTAGCAGACAGATGCCACCGATTCAAGTCTGATCGACTTTGACTAATGTTAGAGGGAAATGGGGAGGGGGGAGGCGTAAAACGCAAAATATATAAATGACCCAAAAAATTCAAATTGTTGTTTCGCAACAAAACATTCGAACATGTTGTTGCATCGCAGTAAGCAGCATTTCCATTTCGATGAGAAGAAATGAAATAAAGTTGGGGCCAACATGCTGATCATTTGGAGAAATGCATTCTCTTTATTCAAATAATGAAACTATAGACCTAAGGCCTTTCGGCTATTGGTGTCATCGTCAGAGGTAAATAAATAGAAGAATCGAGAAAACTGTAACCATGCGATTCAAGCAAATAAATAATAATCATAAAAAATAAAAAAGAGCAGTCCTTAATCTCTTAGAAACAAGGATTGCCTACATTGATATTTAGCTGCAAACCATCGTTTGGTCTACCTTGTTTTTCGTATTCCCTCATGGAACAGTGTTGCCAATCGTAGGTATAGATTAGTCCAAACGAACTTGTACAAAAACTAGCTACGCTCCTCAAGTTCTATTAATGGTGTGGACACTTTCTGGAGGCTCGGACCTGGTAACTTTGCCTTGAAAGCAAAATATCGTATCCCAGAGCTTAAAGTAGTCAGACACTGCAGTAAAAATAATAATTACTTCGTTTTTTGGAGATAGTGATTTTAAAGGAACATTGAAAGAAGACTAACAATGTTAAGCAATGAATAATGAAAATTAGAAAGGCAAATAAAGACTCGTGTTCCACTCAACTATTTTAAATTAGCCAGTGAAGTTGTGGTAGGGGCTTCCAGAAAACATGGTTACCAATCAGGTTACCTTAGCAACTTTAACATTTTTTACAACGAATTAACTCTAGAAATCAAAGATAAGGCAACCTAACAATAAAAGTTGGAGTCTATGAAATTAGTTGTAACGAGGGCCCTGTCAAATATGTTGGGAAAACTGAAACAATCATAGATGCACGAGTCGCAGAACACATAAAAAGCGAAACTTCTAACGTGAACAACTTCTCAATTAAGGCATGAATGTTTCTCGCGAAAATCGCAAAGAAAATCTGACAGTATGTAAATATTCGAACAGCAACATAGCTTTGAGATCATCGATGACTTTGACATTCAGACAGCAATCTATGAGAAATCAGTAATAATTAACCTCCGGACTAAAATTGAAAATGCGGATGACGTACTGTTAAAAATCTGCTGTAAGTTACACCGACCAAAAACCCTCTCGGGTGCAAAAAAGACGGCAAGTCAATAACTCTGTTCCATGCAAAAAATTGTTCCAATGCATCATCTCAAAGGTGTGATATCATCGGAACGTCAACTCAAAAAGCTCTTCACTTTTTCACCAATTATTTTTGACGAATCTTTGCAGAAACAAAATTTGGTGCCGTGAGTGCGAGGGAGACTCTTCTTCCAAAACCTCGAGAGAAAACACCACACGGAAAAAAGGGAAGACGGTGTGGTCAGTTTCAAGATACTCCAGGCTTTACCAAAAACACCCCTTTCCAATTCATCCTCTAAAAGAGATGATATCATTGAACGACAAGGCAACCTCGTAAAATGCCTTTAAATGAAGGAGTTTGAAATGGTAATTATTATAGACGAATTCAAATGCAACCTTTAACATGGCTTCTTTGGAGTGAAGCAAAATGACAAGATAAGCGAAAATTTCAATTTAAAAAACGGAAAAAACTTGCCGTGCTTGGCCGCTCCTAGCTCTCTTTTGCACTCCAACACAAAAGAGAGAAGAACAGAAAGGAAAACCGGATTAAGGGACAAAGTCGGACCCTATAGTTTTGAAGACTTGCTAATATTTAATGGATATGGAAAGTATCACTGAAAATTCGTTTCGTTAAACGAGCGAAAGCTCCAATTTGCTTTCAGACTTCAAAAGTTCATTGAACTTAAACAAATTTTGATACTCTAATAAAAATGCAAATGCCAAAGCTCCAATTTGCTTTGAGACTTCAAAAGTTCATTGAATTTAAACAAATTTTGATACTCTAATAAAAATGGAAATGCCGATCATGAGATCCGAACACTAACACTCAGTTTGTGAAAACAGTGAGACCACATTACTCGTGAGTGAACTCTGATTGCCCACCAAATGCTAAATTGATCACTACAGTGCATTCTCTCTTGAGCGGCCAAGCACGGCAAGTTTTTTCCGTTTTTTAAATTGAAATTTTCGCTTATCTTGTCATTTTGCTTCACTCCAAAGAAGCCATGTTAAAGGTTGCATTTGAATTCGTCTATAATAATTACCATTTCAAACTCCTTCATTTAAAGGCATTTTACGAGGTTGCCTTGTCGTTCAATGATATCATCTCTTTTAGAGGATGAATTGGAAAGGGGTGTTTTTGGTAAAGCCTGGAGTATCTTGAAACTGACCACACCGTTTTCCCCTTTTTTTCCGTGTGGTGTTTTCTCTCGAGGTTTTGGAAGAAGAGTCTCCCTCGCACTCACGGCACCAAATTTTGTTTCTGCAAAGATTCGTCAAAAATAATTGGTGAAAAAGTGAAGAGCTTTTTGAGTTGACGTTCCGATGATATCACACCTTTGAGATGATGCATTGGAACAATTTTTTGCATGGAACAGAGTTATTGACTTGCCGTCTTTTTTGCACCCGAGAGGGTTTTTTGGTCGGATATCAGCCATTTTTTGATTGGATAAATCTAGTATTTTATACATCTCTCACAAGGAGGGTTGGATTTTTTATTTAATTTTTTTTTTTTTTTTTTTTTTTTAATTTTATTTTATTTTATTTTTTATTTTTTTTGCTACATTCAAGTTTTCACGTTTCCGGGGTATCATACAGAGTTGCCAGGTCCGAGCCACCGAAAACTATCCACGCCATTGCCAGCATGAGGGGAGCGTGGACAGTTTTTGTCCAAACGTGGTCGTTTCTGTCCACGTTTGGCAACACTGGTCTCATACATCATCAGAGTGCCCCCGTGCGCACTAGTCTACTGCGCATATGTTTAGTGCTTCGTATGAATCGTATGGCGGACCAGAGGCGACCGAGCCATACAGTAAGAAATAACTTAACCTACAACGACTGGGATATGATTTTAGTATTTACCTATAATTTTTTGAATTTCTACATTTCTTAATTCTTCTCGAATTGTTCCATATTTTGCAAACCAAAAAAAGAAAAGTCTGAACCCCCTCCCTATCTTAACTTGTGAACGACTGAATGGGAAGTACCGATTAGCGTATCCAAAATATCCGGGGGCGTCCCTTGGGGGGGGGGGGGTTCGCCTACAAACCCAACATTTTTAAACAGCAACCCCTATTATGTGATTACATCGTGAAAAAGAGCATAAAATTCCAAGAATTTTGGCGAAAACCGGAGGTCGATATAGTTGTTGGTTTTCGATACATCGAAAATTGACAACCGTTGAAAATCCAATTTTTTCATATGTCGAAATCTAAACACATCAACCTGTAGTCAGCACCAAAATGTTCAGTTTTGTGTGCCTTTTCGAGACATGTATCACTCGATAGGGATCGTGCCTCGGAATTTTCGAGGCAGCCCACCTGATGGGGCGTAATTTTTTTGAAAACTGTAGGTGAGCTGTATAACCAAATGAAGGCTGAATTTTTGCGCTCGCCGCATTTATCTGAAACGTACTTGTTTTTTTTTTTTAGAATATTCTAGATTCCTAGTTTTTTTAAATTCTGACTTTTCAAATGGAAGAAATGTTTTTTTGAAAATGGGTCCTAATCGAACTTTGAACTTCGATGTATCGAAAATAAAAAACGATAATGACCTTCCCTTTCCGCCAAAATTCTTAGAATTGTGTGCCCTTTCTAAAGATGTATTACAAGATAGGAGTTGCTACTTGAAAATTTTGAGTTAATGCCGAACCTGAATTCCCCCCCCCCCTCCGAAATTTTTAAAACGCGAAAAGTTAGTTTCCTTTCACTTAGAAACGTTCCCCGAGTTTCGTTCATCAATGTTTAGCCGTTCAAAAGTTTAGATGGTGGGGGGGGGGGGGGTGGACCTTTCTTACACCCTGTCTATTTATGCCTCAATGCACTGTAGAATGAAATTATTTGAAGCGACTCCGGGCAAGCGAAGCTGGCTCGAAGGAATTGATTCCCCCTTGCTGTGTTGACATAAACACAATTCATGTTACATGTAACTGAACACAACCTTATTTCCACAATCATCTAGATGTGCTGTAGAATGAAATTATTTCAAGCAACTTCCGTGGGCAGGTGAAGCAGGCTCGGAAAAAATGATGATTCTTCATCACTGCGTCGACATGAATAAATCTTGGTTTTTCTGGCAACCCAAAGTCCATTTAAATAGGTCAGTCCGATAGCACTGTAAGTGTAAGTGTAGTCTTTGAGACCAAAAAGGGAAACCATCATATTATTTTAATGGGTGTCGATTTCTCTATTTGGTCAGCTCCCACTGACGGCATACACTGAAAGGAGAAAAAGATTATGTCACTATTGGACTGACCTTTCTGCATGAACCTTCAGTCAGTAAAACTAAGATTTGATTATGCCAACACAGCGATGAAGAATCATAACTTTTTTGAGCCAGCTTTACCTGCCCCGAGTTGCTTGAAATAATTTTATTCTACAGCACACATAGATGATCACGGGAATAAGATAGCGTTCAGTTACATGTAACTTGTAAAAATAGTTCCGGATCACACTATAATATCAGTTTGGAAAATTTCTAAATCCTGATTACAAAATGCAGACAGAGTGTCAGCCTGATTACCTATGAAAAGTAATCGGCAGCTCAACCTTGGTAATGGAGTCTTATATTTTCCCAACTCTGTTGCTGGTAGCTTTGTTTTGACTTTGGTAAGTACTAAAAGGTTGATTACTAATTATCAAAAGAATTCAATTAAGATACCTACTTAGAAACGCTAGTCTAATATTTTAAGCGGAAGGAGATGAAACACAGAACTTTTCTATTGCTGAAAATCAGCGTCGTTCCAGCATTCCACCTGAACAAAAAAAAAGCCAACTATTCTGAATATTGTTGGTCCATTGATGCAGTTACTTTTGGAATTTTGGAAGTAAAGCATACCATCTCATACCCGATTAAAACATCAGCCTGTTGCATTTGATGGAGACCAGACACGTGGACTCACCTCTATCAGACCTCATGAATTGCTTAAGGAAGGCACTGGAGCCGTATACATTAAACCGAGAGTTGGACATATAGTCTTGTTCGCAGTGGCGCTGACGATGACGGCAGTCTGGCAACACTGAATTTTGTCCATTTAAACGCATGCAAAAGGTTGAACTTTTAGAGGTGCGCAGTGCACTCCCTCAAATGTGTAGATATATTGCATTGGTTTGAATGGACAAAATGTTGAGAGGCCTAATAACATGCAATTTCACTGCTTGTCCGATTATTTTTCAAGAGTAATCAAGCTGCTCTTTGGCGATCATTAGGCATGCTGGTTTCTAAGACTAGTGTAATTAATAGATCAACAAAATATCTCTAGTCTCATAAGAAGTTGGTTGATTTGATTAAAATTAGTGCGCCTAAAATACACCTCAATTTCTTCTCGCAAGTAATCAAAACGCCAGTAGTGCACTATTAATTAATCAGATACACGTACTTCATTGCAACAGAAAACTGAGCCCCAAACAATCCTGGTTTCCAGTACTTAGTAAAACATTTTAGCTTACCTTAAAGAAGAATGTTGGAGAATACCTGAAGATTACGTTAGTTTTGATGCCAATTATTGTCAATACTACGTAAGTATCAAACAATACATCGAGATCAAAGCTATCCGATATAATTAACAAAGCTTCTAGCTTCATTACAGGAGGAAAGCATAAGGAGTAGAACTTCTATCTGGGTGAAAATGTATGTTCTAGCAAACGCAAAAGTATTGACAGTCTTAGAATGCACGCGGATCACAGAAGGTTGCTTGGATTACACACAGATTCGTCACCTATACTGAATTATTGACTGCCAAAACTTTTGAATTTGGTAAGAGAAAAGATTATAACAAACCTGCTCTCATTACACAACTTTCTATTTGCCTGTGAAGGTAAGATTTGTTTTTGTCAAGTATCAACACGGTAATGAAGAATCATTTCCTCCGAGGTCAGCTTCACCTGTCCAGAGTCACTTGAAATGATTTCATTCTACGGTGCATAATGGCAGAAATAGATTACAGAATGTGAGACAAATTGGGAAGAATGAAGAACTTTTAAACTCTAGATAACTTTTGGTTATACACAGTAAGAGAAAAAGTAGAAAGAAGCTAATTGGTAATCACTAAAATCACATCCTCCGGTCGTTGTAGGTTATGTTATGAATGCCCTCAGAGAACTGACAAAACTCGAAAACTCACGGATAAAACTCACTAAGTAAACAACTGAACAGCAGCTCTGAAAATTGCTATCGATGTAGGGACTAAATAATAAAATGAATAAATCAAACAGAAGAATTTGAGGCAGTTTCACTGCATTTGCATTTAGTCTGCATTTAGAAACAAACAATCACTAATCAGATCAGACAGATGGGAACAGATGGGAACGGTCGGGTCCGCTCGGGTCCGCTCGGCGAATGATTAACAACCAATGAGATTCGAGCTCGTAGATATTCAAATATTTGAAAGGCGGGAACCATACTTAAAATGAGATAATGTTTTTAAAGATTTCTCTGTTACAAGCGAGTTTTACTTCGTGAATTTTGCAAAAGTTCAAACACGGAAACAGACTGAATCGATCCATGTAACATACAACCCTAATAAAACCCTGGTTTTTGCTGTAGCTTAGGTAATCAGACGAAAAAGTGGTCGGAGTCGATGATTCCTGTGAATATACGTTCGGTAGTTTTCTGTGGTCTGTTGTCTGACTTGCCGTGTGCGTTCTACCGAACGCTCAGATTTTAAAGTATAAATGTTCCCGTCTTTTTGCATACTTATCAATGACGGCTACTTACAACTAAAACTTATTCCTAATGGTCATTTCTTGATTTTATTTTTTATTTACTTTCCCAATTTTAAGATTAATTACTTATTATTTATTAATTTATTCTAATGTATTTGGTATCTTCTATTTTGTCTTGACCTTATTGAATATTTCTCTACTACTAACTTTGAGAATTGCTCTTCAGAATGACGTTTTCTTTGTTTTTCATGATTATTATTTCTTTGCTTGAATCGCATGGTTACAGTTTTCTCGATTCTTCTATTTATTTACCTCTGACGATGACACCAATAGCCGAAAGGCCTTAGGTCTATAGTTTCATTATTTGAATAAAGAGAATGCATTTCTCCAAATGATCAGCATGTTGGCCCCAACTTTATTTCATTTCTTCTCATCGAAATGGAAATGCTGCTTACTGCGATGCAACAACATGTTCGAATGTTTTGTTGCGAAACAACAATTTGAATTTTTTGGGTCATTTATATATTTTGCGTTTTACGCCTCCCCCCTCCCCATTTCCCTCTAACATTAGTCAAAGTCGATCAGACTTGAATCGGTGGCATCTGTCTGCTACGAAACCACCAGCTCTGCAAATTTGTCGCAAGTTTGCTACATGTCTTGAAATAACCGGGTTCCTTAAAGTGTGCCAACACTGCCACCGTGATGAAAATGAGAGTACAAAGCTACGGGACGCGGATGAGATGAGAGTGAAGGTGGTGGAGGGGGTGAGGAGGGGGGGGTAGGAGATAGAAAGAAGGATAGAGTTAGTCAGAGTAATGAGAAAAATGACAAATTGGAACAAGAGCAGCCGTTTTACGGAGACCTAAGCTTTTGGTGTATTAATCGCGGAAATTTTTTGAATTTTCGCGCGTTTTAATTGCTTCATAGCAACTGCGGAGACTTCAAATGTCAAAATTCCGGGGAGTGATTGAAACAGTGTTTAAACTACACCTGTTGTATTCGATTGAGCAGTAGCCGACACAAAAATCAGCTCGTTTTTTGGTTCATAAATTGCAATTTTCAAAAAATTGGGTTATTTTGCAAGTTCAGGGAGTTGCTGTACAAAATATTGTTGCGGAGACTCAAAACATCGACCAATCGGGTCGAAATTGAAGTGAGTTATAGTTAGTACGTTCTAGTAACATAAAATCACTAGCCTTGGAAGAAAAACGGCATTGTGCAGGTTTGAGATGCCGAAAATCGTCAAAAAACCCGATTTTTCCCAAAAAAACGGATTTTTAACCTCTGTGCGGAGACATAGGGAGTCAAAATTTTGAGCTGGGATTTTTGGTGCCGTCTTCCCTCGTGGGTTAGATCATTTTCCAAGGTAGCCCCCATCCGATTTCGAAAATAGCCCTTTTTCGACCCACCCTAGTGAGCATACATTTACATCAATGTACCAAAATATCAACAAAAAATTGTCATATATCTTGATTTTTGTTTTAAAGATCGATTGCAACAGCGGCCAACACGACCCTTTGGTCGGAAAAATCGATATGGATCGAAGTTGTAATGTTTCGATGTGAATCGATGTTTCAATGTTAATCGATGTTTCGATGTAAATCGATGTTTCGATGCATCTCATGAGACATCGAACCGCATTCGATGTCCTTCAAACATCGAACAAGCGTCGATGTATAGAACATCGCACAGGCCTATTTAGTGCTGATCATCTGTTACCAGAGCTGCCGATTTGCGTATAGATTTAATGGCATTTTGAAATTCACCGAAGATTCCACCGGTTGAGAAAAGATTACAGAGTTTAGTTCAGTGTATGACTGTAAAGCACGAAAATACTAGCGTCTTTTATCTTTTCTCAACCGATATAAAATCGTCGATAACTTTGGAAACTTGCGGATATTTTAATTAATTAACGGCGTTTCCACCGCGATTGAGAAAATATTACAGATCAGAGTATTTTCGTGCATTGGATAAAATAAAGCATGGGCGGATCCAGCAATTTGGCAACCATGAATTCACCTCCATTTGAATGTATGAGAAACAATCGATTCATGAGAGGGCCATGGCCCCTTTACAAATCGATTGTTTTTCATGCATTCAAATAGGAATAATACACAGTTGTCAGATTGCTGGACCCGCCTTTGAAAAAAACGGTGTGCTCGTTCTCCAAAAACCTAATTTCAAAAGGTGGTTGTACGTAATTATGAGGTTTTGGATTTGTTTTTCTTGATCAGTTAACCCTTTCATGCACGCATTTTGGGATTTGAGCTTTTTGAGATTTATTTAGTCCGTTCGAAAGAGGACACTTTTTTAAGAACTTTGATGGGTCACACAACTTTTTGAAAATGTCCATTTAAATTCCATTGAATCACATGTTACATAAAATGGTACACATGTGTACCACTATCCAGAAAGGGTTAAAGATTATAGATTGTGCACTCTGATTGTCTGGTAATTCAGAGAAGTTTTCTTCATCAGAATCTTACGTAAAAACATGTTAAAATTAGGACTTTTTAGCATCAAGAGCACGCCCTTTTACCGAAGTACTCCTCATTGTCACTGGCCGACTCATTGACATAACATACATATAACTTCCATCGGTGGCTTCCGATTGACGAATCGAGTGACGAAAATGGGTTTTTACCCTTCGTCAAATTTTGATATATCGAAAACTAAAAACGATATCGACCTGCGGTTTGCGCTAAAATAATCAGTTTAATGCGCTCTTTTGATTAATGTACCACTCGATAGGGAGTCGTGCCTCGGAATTTCGGAGATAGACCCCTTGAGGGGCAATTTTTTGACGACTGTTGGGAGGCTCTAAAACCAAATTTTGATCAAATTTATGGCAGAACCGTATTTTTTTCTGAAAAGTACTTGCTTTTTAGAGTATTCTAGACCCCTAGTTTTTTAAGTTCCGACTTTTCAAATGGGAGAATTGAGTTTTTGAAAATGGGTCAAAATCGCACTTTGACTTTCGATGTATCGAAAACGGAGAACGATATCGACCTTCGGTTTGCGCAAAAGTCCTAGCATTTTACGCCCTTTCAAACGATGTATCACAAGATAGGGTTGCCATTTGAAATTTTTGAGATAGCCCCCCTGGGGGGCCCCCTAGGGGAGATGGGGGTTTTGATCCCCAAAAAAATAAAGTTCATCTAAAATTATGAAGAATGGTCCAAACCGAAACAATTCATCTTAAATCGTTTAAAAGTTAGACGGGGGGGGGGGTACATCTGTTACACCCTGTATGTGTAAAGATGTTGCGTTTACTTTCGCACTCTAACAAAGTTAGAAATTGAGAGAATATTCCAATGGCACAGTTTTTTGTCTGTCTGTATTCCGGCGTAACATTTCAAACCAATCGCCATATACATCCAAATTTTGCAGAGAAGCTGCGCTTTTTACATTCCTCAGAGGGAGGGGACTTTCTTGCCTTTTTCGAAATTTTCAAATTTCAAGCAAGTTATGGAGGAGGATAAAAGGTTTCCATTAAAATCAATTTGAAAATTGGTAAAATGGGTGAACAAGTGGAAAAATTGGAATATTTCAAATAGAGCTGTTTGAATTTTAATGAAACTTTTCAAAAACATTCTGCAATCAGCCGACTGTAAAATTAACCCTTTATGGAGGGAGGAATGGGGCCTGGGGGTCTCCCCCAAAATGTTAAAGGGGGGTCTGGAGATCTCCCCCAGAATGTTAAAGGGAGGTCTGGGGATCCCCTGGGGTCTACCCCAGAATATTAAATGGTGTCTGGGGGTTTCCCCTAGAAAATATAAGGGGGTCTGGGCCCCAAGATTAAGTTTGATGTGAGAAAGTGTTCGTGGGGTCTTCCCAACAGTTTATTTGTTTTCTGTTTTTGTTTGTTTTGTTTTGTTTTTTTCCTTCCTCTCTCTACTATTTTCATTCGATTTATTTGCCCTCCAACTGCTCCTCTCTTCCAGCGATAAAATAATTAGATTTTATTTTTCTTTTATCTTATTCTCATTCTAAGTTTTTATCTGTTTTTTATCTTTTTCTTTTATTTCAGAGAACGGGTGTGTGGGAGAGAGAAGTAGTGAGAAAGTGAGTGAGAGGAAAAGGCAAGGGGGTGGAACAGGAACCGTTGACAACCAGAGAAGTTAAAAGTTAACCGAAAAAAATAGAAAACTTTTTTTGAACTTCCGAGAAGTCACTGCAGAGGCACGTTGCGACGGGGATTAAAGACGATCCGCGGTTGTCAGATGCTCGGGATAAGGATAACGTTCTAGACATTCGTTCCTTAATGTACTGTTCGATGCAGAAAAGATTATGAATTGCAGCACTTATCAATATACTTAGATATACTCTATCACAGGATAATGTAATCTTTTTTGCACGGATGCGCAGTAACTGCGGTTGAATTCCAGAACGCTCCCAAGGTTTTCAGAAGCGGAAAGCATGATGTGACCATCAATGGGGCTGTTGCTAAAAGCGATTTAACAGTCGATTCTGGTGTAAAACCCTTGAAAAATAACGATAGCAGCACTAAAAATTTCCGAAAACCACTCCGAAACTCAATAAACGCTTTTATTTGCACATGCGTTATGAAGGCTGAGGGCAGTAGTAATAACTGGATATTCCCATCTTAATTTCGTCACTCTCTCTATGCTGACAAGGGTGATTCACAGTAATTAGTCACCGGAGTAGTGATCCACATACGATGAAAGGTACCGCGACATCTAGTGACACCGGTGTCAAATGAAAGTCGTCTCTTATTGATCACTTCTTGATGGAGTTACAGTATTGTTAGATGGGAATCTCCCATTATTCCTGCCCTAAAAGCTACCATTACGCTCTCGCAAATAAAAGCGTTTATTGAGTTCAGGAGTGAATTTCGGAAAATTTTGATGCTGCCATGGATATTTTTCGAGGGTTTTACACCAGAATTGACTATTAAATAGCTTTTAGCAAAAGTGTGCAACAGCCCTATTGGACGAGGATTTAAAGAGTGGGAGATTTGAACTGATAGATGAGATGGATATTTACAAAACGGGAAAATTTAAACTGACCGAGCGGTCTTTTGAGTTCATTAGATTAGATCCCATTAATCCTTCCTGCTTAAGATATTGGCACTTGCTGATTGTCGCAGAGCACAAATTAATAGTAAATTCTAGTGAACATAACTGTGGCGCAGGGTGCAATTTGGCAACATTGTACTGTCCCCATTTAAACCCAAGTAAAAGGTTGAACGCGAAGGTGTTCGCCGAACATCCAAGAGTTCGATCTTTTTAATGGGTTTAAATGGACAAACTGCAACGTTGCCTAATTACACGCTATACGCCACTTTAAGATAAATTTGAACCGCGGGATCGAGGCAGGCCGAAAACGTGAACCTTTCGTCTCGCCTCTTGATGTAATTGAAGTGGATTATTTCTCCGAACATATACGATTGTGTTTTATACATACATTGACTATCTAGCTCTTTCATTCTTTTATCGTCTTTCTGTTTTCACATCTACTGATTGATACATTTATTTTTATTTTCTTTATTTTATTCACTCACAAATACATAAATGCCCAGAGAGATGTGATAACTCAGGCTGAGAGATAAGATAATAGATGGAAAGATTATTTAAGAGATGGTCTGCAGTAAATGACAGAATTTCGCCAAATAATAAGCATTATCTAAGAGATTTGTTTTAGGTCTCGAGAAAACATCGGATGTTTGATGTTTTGAAGTCGTTCTTAAAAAGGAGGCAATACCTACTTTATAAAATTAAATCGCTGAATATGTAACACAATTTCTTGGTTCCTATATATTTAAGAAGACTTTACTGTTCTTTGTGTTAATATGCCTGGAGTGGAGCTGTATAGTTAGGCTGCGGTTTTTTGTCTGATATAGAATTATAATATTGTTTAAAATTGCACATTCGATCGTCTCATAAATAAATATGGAAGTTAGAGGGAATAACTTGTTTTCTCTAAAAATTTATTTGCATTAAAAATTTAAGCCCCTATTTAAACAGAATTCTTGAAATTCATTTTTGCTCCACAAGCAAAGATTTGAAATGGCTATACTTCTTCCCCACAAATTAACCCCTTACCTAATGTGGGACGTCAAACTATCAAGGTAGAAAACTTAATAATTGCACATTTTTGAGACATTGGTTCACTAAATTACAATCAATTTTACTAAATTATAATCAATCCGTAATATCCCTAATTGGCTTACTTTTGGTGAAGATTCGGTTTTTACAATCTGGCACCTGCACGAGACGGAACAAGGAAGAAAGGTAGGGGTAGACTTTAATCTTTCCTCTTTGTTGGTAAAAGTTTTGATTTTTGAAAGTCCCGTGGGAAGGATGTGTGTCACATATAGATGCTGCTTTCCAGAAATTTGTCCTTCTCTCTCTCCGTTCATTTCAGCGCGTGAGTTAAAAAAAAGACACATTAAAAGGGAGTCATGTGACTTCCATGCCTTTTCTTCCATCCTTTTCTGGCGCATGCGTTCAGGTTTCGTCGGAAAGAGAGAGAAAGACAAATTCCGGAGTTCGCCTTTGCTCTCTCCTCTCGAGTTAGTGAAATTTTTTATAAAGTCATGACGAGATTTCGCAAATAAAAAAAAAAGAAAAAGCTTTCAAATAGATAACTGAAGACC